>JANHGO010000002.1:4418816-4457576 GCA_024606505.1 Aquila spilogaster
CCTTCCCTTACTTCCCTTCCTTCCCTTCCTTCCCTTACTTCCCTTCCTTCCCGTCCTTCCCTTCCTTCCCTTCCTTCCCTTCCTTCCCTTCCTTCCCTTCCGTCCCTTCCTTCCCTTCCTTCCCTTCCTTCCCTTCCTTCCCTTCCTTCCCTTCCTTCCCTTCCTTCCCTTCTCTGGTTTTCCCTGTGAAGGAACCACCTTGGAGTGTATCCCACTTCAGCCAAGGGCAAATGCATGAGAGGACCCACTCGCAAGACACGTGTCTCCAGGTAAGGCAATGAGGGCTGTTTAATTGAGATGGGTGCTCAACAGTATGCAGAATCAATGCTAAAGCATTGCTCTTAAGAGGATTCAAGCACTATGGATTATTTTTGCATTTTAGGCAGATTGTTGTCTAAAGAACCATTATGTGTGTGTGTGTTGTCTGAACTGAAGGTCAGATTGGATGATAGGAAAAATTTCTTCTCTGAAAGAATGGTTAGGGTCTGAAACGGGCTGTCCAGGGAGGTGATGGAGTCACTGTGGAGGTGTTCAAGAAGCATTTAGATGTTGTGCCAAGGGACATGGTTTAGTGGGGAAATATTGGTGGTAAGTGGGTGAAGAAGAAGCCCATCCATCCTTTCATAAGCCCCGCCTGAAGGCAGGGCTGTGGTCTTCTCAAACTGCCTGCATCGGCCAGGCACTGGATGGATGAGGGAATGTGCAATTTGTCTACCAAATGCAAATGCTTAATGGTATATGAGGATGAAGGCCTGTAATCAAAGTGCTAATAATGGTGAGATCTCTTTCAGAAGAACCATTGGAAAAACATGAAGAGACACAAAATTGTTGTCACACATCAGAAAGAGTAATTGGATTTTTATCTTTTCTGACCCTCTGTAACCAGGATAAATATAGTGGAATTGCATGAGTGCAATTAAGATTTGTTCTTGAGGCTAAAAATTAGCATCAATAACATAAAACTAATGCTTACAGTCATTTGACTGAAATGGGATATTTCAGAATATACACTGGAGCGTGAATATTTACTGAAGGCATTTATCCTTTGAATAAAACATCTGAGTGTTGAGCACATGTAGATTTAGGCTTCCTGGGCTGAGCAAAAAGAGTTAAATGTTTGATTTAAAGTCAGGGTTGTAATGAATAGCAGGCAGGTTTTGCCTTCACCCTGGGAGGCGAGACTTTGACTTGCAGATCTCTTGGGCACCTGTGAGCAGTTGCTGAGGGTATGTGAAGGCAGTATTTAAATAATGCAGAAAAGACCCGTTTCTTTAGCTGGCTCTTGTGTTGTCACCGACTAAGAAGCAAAATGCGGCAGAAAGCAATGATGTCCTCCTGATGTGCACCTGGTTGCCTGTGGGCTTTTCTGCAGAGGTTGATGCCACTGCTGCCATCTCATTAGCTGGGTGTCCTTCTGCCTCTCCTCTCTCCAAAGAAGGATAAATAAGTAAATGTTCCCGTTTCTGAATAGTGAGAGGGGGTGACAGAAATCCCCTGAGACCCACACGCTTGTCACAGTTCTGAAGTGGTGCTGTTGTAATTGGCTGAGTTAAGTCTCCTCTCTGGATCCCTAATGAACCTTCTACAACTGGGGGGCTGGAAATAAGCTGCTGAAACTCCGTGAATTTGGAGCAGAAGTGAAGACAGGGGGCTGGATCACTGCAAAGCTTTAATTACATGTGAACGTATTTAATCAACAGACCACATGCATGTGTGGTAAACGAGGACAGGGGTCTGTATTTTAAAGTTCTTGGTCAAACAACGAAACTGAAAGATTTAGTGATCCAGCTGTTTCCTCATTGATTGGTGACTATACAGACTCCACTTGATAAACATGCAGGCGATAGGAGCCAGGGGTTGTGTGAGTGAAAGATGTTAATAAATCAGATTAAAGAATTAGAAATGAATAGGGAATACACTGAATAGGGAAGATGGTTGATTTGGGAACTAAATGCCAGAAGCAAGGTAGCAATACCTAAGAGAAGTTCCTCCACTAAGATCTCTAAATGTGTTGTTTTGTTACAGCAACTCTATTTCCTGAAAATATTTATACAGTGCTTTTAGTTGTGCTTTAAATGCTCTTGCCACTTAATGAGAATGCTGCTCATCAGCTTCCTTTTTTGGACCATATATGATCACATGTATGATACAAAACTCTCCATATATATTCACTTTCTTGAAAAGAGTCACTGTGGAAAGAAACAATGGTTACAAACACATTAATCTTACTGCACTTTCTTTTTAACTGTTCATTCTGGAGTATGTAATGCGTTTATCTAGCAGTCCCATGGGTCTGATTTGAAGGCTATTGAAATCAGTGGACCAATTCAGAGTGCTTTCAGGGGATGTTGGAAATGCGTTAAAACGATTTTAGGGCACGTTCAGGTTGAAGATATTTCCTGAAAGGATAGTTGAGCAAAATGTCTGCGAATGATAGAACCCACTGTCAAAAAATCTTAGGTTAGAAATTAAAAGTAAAGATGAAAACAGTATAAAAAGAGAAAAAGGATAAATCAAAAGCTATCTCATATTCTGGCTTCAGTTGCATAGTTTCCATATTAGGTATCTAAGACGCGTCTTCACACAGAAGTGGAGACATGCACATCACATCTTTTGTCCTAATCACTTTTCTCCAACCTTGATAAATGCTCTCTTATTGTCTAGAATAACCTGCTGCCATTGATTCCCCTAGCTTACTTCTTGGAGCATAACATCTGATTTTTTTTTAATCTAGTTTTTCCCTTTTCTGTTGTTTCAGAAATGGATTTCTTCCTTTCCAGTGCTATTAGCAGCGTCTACACCCCTGTATTTATCTCTCCAACTCCCCAAGCCTCATTCTTGCCATGTTCACACCAGGACCACAGCTTCAATCTACCGCTAATAGGTATTCAGCCATGAAATCAGTCATGCGTGCTCACGTGCAAAGCCACTTCACCATCTACTTTCGCATCTCTGAAAAACTTTTTTTCTTAACTATAATGCTTACATGTAAAAGAGGATCTAGGATACTGATGTGCTCCAACCACTTGCTAATCTTGCTGACCTGTTTTTTCTTGTTTCCGCGTACTCCTGTCTTATAGTTTGTTGCCTTCTACTTAGGCAGCTTGTTTCTGGGCTGGGGAACTTTGCTTGCAAGATACTTAATTCCTCATGTCTGTAGTCCATGAACAGAGCTTGTGGCACTGTATTTAAACAGATTATAGATAATCTGTCATGTGTCCTTATATAATGCATTCTAATATACTTAAACTGAGGGTGCATTTTGTAAGTTATACATAGGAGCCTCATCATCAAATCCTATTTGATTTTTGGATTTCTGTTCTAATTCCTACGAATCCCTTTGTAAATGTCCTTTTCTTCACAGAATACTGTCAAACAAATTTTCTGATTGCTGGGTATTGTTTCTCCTGGAACACAATGCATTTCTCTGAGGTAGGATTTGTCAATGTCTTTACATCTGCTTCTCTCATTGTGACTGACAGTAGTAGAAATATCTGGAGTTGTGCATACTTTCCTCGTCCTTAGTTTCCTAAAATATTTCCTCTTGTTGAACTCCTGAGGTTTTGTTAGTAAACTGTGAAGTAAGTTATCTGATATCTTTATTTCCAGTCTACAAAGCAGTGACTGCCTGGGTAGCAAGGGTGTAGCTATCAACTGCTTCATTTTTTTTTTTAACTGGGTACTTGGGTGATGCAATAAGAACTGCCATAAAATACAAACCATGGAACAGACACTGAAGAGTAGACATTCTGTATCATTTGCTCTCAGAAAATCACCCCCACTAACCTGGTCAGCACTAATATGGTGGGAACTTGTAGACTCACTGTCCCTGGAGGTGTTCAAGAACTATGGAGATGTGGCACTGAGGGATGTGGTCAGTGGGCCTGGTGGGATGGGTTGGGATTGCACTTGATGATCTCGGAGGTCTTCGCCAACTTAATGATTCTGTGATTCTAATGCGGTACGAAATGCCACCATGCAATGATGATCCAGATGTCCTGTAATAGAAAGCATTCCTGTTGCATTGTTGTATCGATCAGATTGTTCTCTCACATGGTTGCAAAGCCTCTAGAACCGATAAAGTTCCATATTGCTGTGATGTGTGGCATGTGGGACACATTACAGAGCAGTATTGTCATCCTGGTAGTTGAACTGTCTTGTTGGATAGCCACAATCGTTTTGAATTCAAACAAAGAAATGCTCTTTTGATCAACAGTTTATTACTAGTTCACGACTCTGTACTGAAGTCAGTATAATCCAAGTAGTATATACTATGATTTTCTTGCTACCTAATCTGAGCTTGCTGACTCAGGTCTCTGCCACTGTAGACGTTGCCCAGTGGGGACATGCCTTGTGACAGTGGGACTCATCTAGATGATTATATCTTCCTTTATTCTCTGGAGTATGCGGTGCCATAAGCCTTCAATTTATCCTGGTATTTTATAATACCTTCAGGTATTTTTAATGTTTTCTTTAAACGCCCCAGTATTTGTCAGACTGCTACATCTTCTTACTCTGCAATTGTGATGACAATTCGGAGAACAAAAGTCACAACCTACGTTTTAGAGTTTATGCTTTTTCTCTCAGAAAACATGATTAAAACTGTGTTCTCACTGTTCTGAAGCCTCGATTTATTTGTCTTTCACAGACAGATTATTCAAAGTCCCTAATATTCAAATGTAAATATTCAAATATAAGTCCTATTTGCTGTAGATCTTAAAATGAAATCTTTGTTTCTTAAATCTTTGTTTACAATAGTGGAAAGTATCTTATGCTGAAAAAAAAATAGCGTTTGGAGTTCATCGTTTGGATAAGACTATTACAAAGCTATTTGAGGCAAAAATCCAACATAGAAAAACGCATATTTTATTGCCTCAGGTATATAAGGATGAATTACAGGATTTGAGACTTAGTTATTTTCCGTAACAGCTTAAGAATGTTAAAGAACATGTTAAAAAGGAGTCACTTGTTTCTTTGTTGTTGAGGGGTTTGGGGGTTTTGTCTTTGTTTTTTTTTTTTTTCTTCTTCTTTTTTTCAACTTTCTCTAACCAGAGCATGAAAGTAGGTCACTGCAGCACAGGAAGGGCCTTGTACAGCAGAAAACAACCACACAGTCACTGGGGATGGAGCTGCATGAGGAATGCAGAGTCATGCTGTGGTTTTGAAGCCGCCTCTGCATGAGCAACACGGTTCAGCAGATCGCAGCTCTGGAGCCTGAAATGTTGCCCATGGAGGTGCTGGGGTGGATACTTCTGCAGTCAGGCTCCAGGTCAGTTTCATGCAGGGCTGAGGGGTATTCCCATGAGCCAGCACCAGACCTCTGTCTGCTCTGCTGAGCCAGGATGTCAGGAGAGAATAAAAGAGCTGCTCTTGGGCAGGAGCAGATCGTTGGCATCACTTCATGTCTGCTGGTTGTCAAAAACCCGGTCCTACCAAGATCCAAGATGTTCTCCTCATTTTTAGATGCCTGACAAAGTGGATGAAAGCTCTTTGAGATGATTAGCATGTGGGGGAGCTGGTTGGCACCGTTTAACCTTGGGACCGCACTCACATTTGCACACAGCTTTCTTGCCTCTGGAACATGCAGCACTCTGGAGTTTGGTGATAAAATGAACAGGTGGGACACTGCAGAACTGCTTCCTTTGATGGGTGCATCCATCAAACAAAACGCTGTTTTAAATGCTGTGAACAAAGAGTAGTAACCCTGATTCAGCTCACTGCTTTGTAGACTTAGTTTGTGGAGTTCCCAGATCCCTGGAGGGTGAGTGACCCAGGGAGCAGAAATGCTCCCTTCAAATATGGCTGCAGACCCAGACACTTCCATGTACATAGCATCCACAGTGATGGATTCCTCTCAAAAAATTTCACATCCAGGATTTATAATAAAAGCAGCGAACCTGAGTGACTACAGAAGATGGATTGAAGTACTTCATGAGCCAACCCCAAAACATTCTTTTCTGCTTGTAAATTTGGAGTCCATCATTGCAAAAAGAGGTAAGAAAAGAAAGTCTGAGGCTTTTTCAAACAAACAGCTTCAAATGACAGTGGTTTAGCTATAGCCCATTCATAGACTGAGCAAAGAGATGTTGGTCACATATAAGTAAATGTACGTAACTCTTCAGACTTATTCAGTGTGTTTGCGTACAGAGTCAATGCCCTTCTTGCTGGACTGGAAGGCTCATCCAGGTGCCTCACATACTTCTGCGTGGACCATATGTTAAATTTTATTTGAAATCTTAATTTAACCTGGAAGATTTAACAGTAATGCTAATGGTAACTATTAAATCAAATGGCTTACACTGAGGGCAAAAATTGTGGCAGCTATATGAATTTTCTTTTCATTTAATGGAAAGACTTTTTTGGAAATATTCCTAGAAATTCCCTGTCCTGAAGTAGTTCCTGGCAGAGATAAATTAAAGGTCCAGTTCTGTTACATTTAACAAGCAGAGAAATGTTTTATGAGGCTGAATAAATTATCAGCGAATGTCCTAAGTTTTATTTTAGAAGTGTATAAGAGTTAGGAGAAATGAAAGAGCAGATTGACAACTTTCTTACTTATATTACATTTTAAAAATTCATTTTTGGAAGGAATCAGTTTACAGATTAAATTTTCAGTTCCCAAAGTAAGTCCGTTACTTTACGACCATTTGAATTTAGTCACACTGTATGAGTTATTGGTAAATTCTACCCCAGTATTACTGCTTTGGTTTTGCCTCAATCTTGCCTTTTAATATTTGCCTGCTTTCCAATTAAGGAAATATTTCAGTCCATCCTCCGCCTTGTTTTCCTTGCTGACACTGTCAATTACTGTGTGGACACTA
Organism: Aquila spilogaster; assembly: GCA_024606505.1. NCBI lineage: Eukaryota > Metazoa > Chordata > Aves > Accipitriformes > Accipitridae > Aquila > Aquila spilogaster. Next base: position 4,425,638 of record JANHGO010000002.1, read on the forward strand.
GTCCACCAGCCGCTGGACTGACAGCCCCAATTAATCTCATTTCTGCCGCTACCAGCCGCCAGCCTTGCAGACCCAGCAGCCACAACCGGAGGAGGGGCAATGGTCTCCTGCAGAAGACTGCTGGAAGCATCAAGGCCCGGGACAGCAGTGAGATAGCAGAGGTGACCCTGAAAAAGGAAAACAGCGCAAAGCCTTCATCTGTGCACATTAATGATCCTTTCTTGTGTTGTTGTGGCCATATTTCAAATTTAATTTCATAAGTTCGGATCCTTTTTCAAATAATTATCTTCAGTGTCTTGCTGTTGCATTCAGACTTTTCAGCACGGCCATCTATCAATTCCTTTAGAATCAGATCATCTCTGTTTAGAGGGGGAGTCTCTGCAGCCTTCACCAAACTACATAGAAGGGGAATATCCGAAGTGATATAATTAGTAATTTTTAAAGCTATGTGCAGAAACAGATGTCTGAAAATCCATTAAGGAGATCATTGGAAATACTCAAAGATTTCCTTTCATCTGAAAATAGGAGCATTACTGTAAAACGCTCAAAAATGTATGAAAAAATAACAACAAAAACCCTGTAGTATACTTTGAAAATACAGAATGAATTATACTTCCTAACATGGGCCACTGACTGACACACAAGGGAAAGACAGGCATTAATATTTAAATCAAATTGAATGGCAGGCTATAACTTGTCCTGTCCATGGAAGTACATTGTGTATTAACAGCATGAGCATTTGCCATAGAAGTATACAAAAATCCCCTTTGGGATTGTGTGGTGTGGAGCTGCAGGTTCAAAGGTGAGGTGATTCCTCCTTGTAAAGGCTTAGCACAAGGGGCATTGCTTTGTCCCTGAGTCCGTTGGTTATCCGTCTGACAAAGTCTCACCCGTAATCTCTCAGCAGACTGTTGCAGCTAATCTCTCTATTGATTTTTGCTTAGAAACACCTGGAGCTATTCAATCACTAATAAAATCTGAAGAGTTCAGGTTTTAAGACTTTAACTCGTTTGGAGGCACGGCTTATTTATCGTCTGGTGGGCAGTCGAAAAGCTCTGCTCGTTTCTAAGTAAGGGGATCATACAGACGACTGACAGCTGAATCAAAATCCACCCTACTACTCCGAGCTCCAGCTCAGCAACTCGACTCAACTTGGCTCTTTAGTCTTCATGCATCTTTCTTTTTCCCCCCTTTGCTTTTCCATCTCTTTTGGTTTATTTTACCAGTTTAACTGGGAAAAATACTCTACAAAAAAAGAACACTTGTTTCCTTAGCAGTGAACACTGATATCATCAGCACTGAATGGAGAATGTGCATGGACCTGGTTTGGAAGGAAAGTCTAATTTTCTGGTTGCCTTTTTATTTGCTTTAATAGAATGATAGAATAGTTTGAAATGGACCTTGAAAGGCCATCTGGTCCAACACCCTGCAATGAACAGGGGCACCCACAGCTCCATCAGATGCTCAGAGCCCTATCCAGACCCTTTGGTGACTCCAAGGATGGGGCACCCACCACTTCCCTGGGCAACCTGTTCCAGTGCTTCACTACCCGTACTGAAAAAAACCTTTTCTTTATATTCAGACTAAATCTCCTCTCTTTTAACTTGAAACCATTTCCTTGTCTTCCCTTCTGCCATTTCCTCCTTCTGCCTTCAGCCTGCCCTGTCCCTCTCTGCCTGACTCAGGAGCCCCCCAGCCTTCTACCCATGCCCTTCAGCAATCACCAAACACTGGAGGCAGAATCAGCAGGGAAACAAACCCAAGGCACTCTGTCTGGAGTAGAAATCATTGCAGGCATAGTCAGCAGCTTTGATATGTAATCAAAAAGCATATGGGCAGACTTGCTGCCTTCAGATATTTTTTCACCTTTAATTAAAGTCCCTTTTTTTTTTTTTAGTGAAAAATGTTTTATTTAACTGTAAGTCCTCTGGGACACTGTATGAAGTAGTAATATTTCATTGTGTAAATGATACCTAAATCTATATTGGATAATATGATGAAATATATTAAATGATGAAAGATGGTTTATTATTCCTAAGATAATTTTCTGACTTTTTTCTTTTAAGATTTCTTAACAGTGTTAACATTGAGACTAGGAATAAAATAAGACCAGCCACCAGTTAAAAGGTTTTATTGGTTAAATTTTAATGTTATTTTTAAGCAAATAATGAATTAGATTGGCTAATAACTGCAGAGCCAGACGTGATTTATTCTCATAATTAGGTTGATATTCACCATCAATCCTGTCATTTTAGTTCACGTGGCTATAAAATTTTCTCCTTTTCCAATTCAACATCGTGCTCAACTGTGCCCATGAAGTATGACTCACTTGCTGGGACTTTGCCTCGCTGTTCTGCTCTGCTGGTAGCATCCTCAGAACAACTTCTGCATTGCCAAGCTGTGGCCATGGTGGGTCAGCACCCAGCCCCGTATCCTGCTGGAGCCAAAGCTCAGGCACACTGACAAGCTGCAATAGCTTTCAGCTCTTGCAGATCATGGCTATTTTTGGAGAAGCATTTGAAGCTGCCCAGGCTTAGCTCAGATCAATGGCTCTCGGAGGAACTGAGCACAGCCAAAGCACTTGCACTTGTTGAGTGCATGCCAGCAGCTCTCATGGGGCTAAGGCAACGTTATGTGCCTTTTAATTACAGCACGTATGGCTGGAGAAAAGAAATTACTTCGTCTGTGGCAAGAAGGTAGGACAGGTGGGTGATTTCTCAAGTGCTGGCCTTTATGACATTGAAACAAAGAACACATTGCAAAGCTTTCTCAACTTTTCTTTTTACAAAATCTCTCTACCCAGCAGTAATGTTGAATATTTGAGGTAGACACAAGCCTTTGATTATTAGGAAATTGACTTCATTTCAGTAACTTCCTTTATCAACTTGTAATGTAGAAAAACAAATCATGTATATCAAGATGTTAATTCTGTAGCTAAAAATCCATTAAGTGCCTTTGATCATACTCACAGCAGTAAGAAGTTATTTGAACCTTCCTGGGTGTTCCCATGATAGCTTGCAAACTGTTTGTCATATTGATGTGAAGGAATAAGTATTCATTTACCATCAAACTGCATGGCTTGTATAGCTTTTTTTTTTTTTAAGAGTACAAGCTTGTTGGTAAGCGCTCGCAGTATGTAAGTGCGTCACTTAATCACACACTGGTGCTGTGAGCCAACGTCCATTGCTCCCACGGCAAGAAGCAGTGCTCCTCTTGCAACAACTGGGTCACCTTCTCGACTCGGTTATTATACTGTAGTTCACACTTTTGCCTGTTGACAGATTTAGAGCACTTTGTGAAAGCAATAATTGGCCTGGGAATACAGCTGGCATGCTTCCCTAGAAAAGAGCTTGAATTAGATTGCCTTAGGTCTTTCATTAACTGGTAAAACTAATGCAATGTGCTATTGCAATCGCCGTGCCATTTCAGGAACGTGCCGAAGTCCATCTGCAGGAGGATGGCGTGTACAGTTCCAGGGGAAGGTGACTGCAGTTCCTGATCACTTGGAACCTGTGTGTACCCACAAAAAGCAGCGGCCTTCTGAGACCCTCTGCCCACTGAGGATGCAGCCCTTCAGGAAGGATTTGGGAGCAGGGCAGTGTTGGAGGAACCCACCAGCTGGATGCGAGGTGGGGAACAAGTCATTGCCTTTCAGTGGACGTTGTAGTGTTGAATGGATGCTGAAAATGGGCAAGGAGGTCTCCTTCTCTGCAGCATTCCACCTTTCCACATCAGGAAGGAAGGCAAAGAGACTTCACCAGTGGTAAAGATGTACCGCTGGTTTTGGGACAGGTTTTTTTTTGTTATTTTAATACAAGACTGGCTTCTTTTTTTTTGTCTTTATCTCTGAAGGACTAAAACTGCTTTTCTGGACCGTAGAAAGATGCTTCAGGAATGTAATGCAATAAGGTCATATTCTGGCTATCAATATTAATGCTTTAATCCTGGATTTGGAAGTGCCTTCTAGAATGAAACTAGAAAATTCTGTACTTTTTGAAGAGTTATTAATAATACAGGAGTAGCAAAATGTATCCCATTTGAGCTATACATGTGGAAAGCTCCTGTTGAAACAAGTATGTCTGAGATGATTTAAAGATCCTGAAAGAAATGCTTTGTAGGTAATCTGTAGATTTATTGTTAATTGTTATTGAGTATGTACCTAAGGAGCTAAAGTGTTTTATTTGTGCAATTGCTTTACCTCTTCAAAATGAAGATGGATTGGATTGAAGGCAGTGGAAGAGTAAAAATAGAATTATTATGTAAAATTGTTTTGGAAAGAAAATAAAGTGTTTTTCCATCTCAGCATCCCAGTTTGTTCCGTTCACTGTGATTCTCTTTCCTCTGGAAAAAAAAAAAAATCCCACTGATTATACACCTTATGCCTGGTTTCCTTCACGGAAGGTAATTTTAGGAAATTAATTTCCCTCATTAGGTTGTATAACTCAATATTAATTTACTGAAATGATCAAGGGAAGGGGAGGTAGAATCATCTTTAAATATTAACATACGTCAGTTAGAAACCTGGGAAGTTTATTGTTTCTGTCAGTTAGGAGAATTTTGTTAAGTTGTCTTATTTGAAGGATGGTCTATAAAGTCCCTAATAAATATCTTTATACTGGAACACTTAAAAATGTTAAGGCTGTTATAGTATATTACGCTCACAGATATGTTACTGGATGAATTAGAACCAAGCACATGTTCTTAGGTTAAACCATGTCTCTAACTCAAAAAAGAACTTCATATATGTACATATATGTGTATAAATAAATTAAGTAAAAGCAGTAAATTAAAGAAAAAGTAATAATTTCTATTCTGTCATAGACAGTAAGACCCCGTGTATACCAGGTATGCTATCCAGGCCTCTCCGTGTACAGCAAATACATGATATGTATTAAATTCTTCGACCCAACAACACTGAATCAGAGAGTACATGAAATAATTCAAAGTCTTATGTGAGATAATAGGTGAGATTGCTTCTGCAAGTACGTCCCCAGAAGCTTTATACTCATGTTTTCAGATATCCTTCCAAATAAATAAATAAATGAATAAATAAACACAACAGTAAAATAAATATTGCTGGCTAAGAAATTATCGTGAGCTAGGTATCTCTGAGTGATCCTGAAAGTTATCTACTCATGAAATGAGTTTGATTTTAATAAGAGATTTTCACATGGAGGTACGTTATTAAAATCTTCCTCAAGTCTTTCCAAAAGATTTTCCTGATGAGGGTTTTCTACACCAACAGCCCTGTACACACCAACAGGGTGTATCAACAAAGAGGTTATTAGTTATGTTTTGGGCGGTGGAGAAAGCCTTTGGTAGAAGTCTTTCAGAAGATGACGTGAGGCAGAGTTTCAACAATGTGGAGTTTCAGTCAATACAGGATTCTTGCTCAATATGCTCCAGTTTCCAAACCAGTCATCAAAGTCTTGTGTGCACAAAGATAAGCACTGCAGTACGGCCCAGGGAATAGATGCTGTTCTGTTGATGAGAGCTAGATGCTCAGTGAGAATATTATGTTAATTGCTAGTCAGATAGAAATAATGTAGAAAAAGAAAAAAGTAGTGAAGCATTACAGGCAGGCAATGCAGAGCACTGGATTTCTTGGAAGGCTGCCGCAAGAGCCGGGTGAGAAGATTGAGGTAAGCTGTTCCAGGCAAGAAATAAATCAAAGGGATATGCTTAATTTATATATTCCAGCAAATAATTAATGAGGTAATGAGAGTAAACTATCTGCTGATATTTACTCATTTAATAATACAATGAGAGCAATAAGTTGTCAAGCATGGAAGTCACTATGGGAGAAATACCAACATATTCAAAAAACCCAATAATATTGAAACTCTTTGCCATAAGTCTATGTACATCAAGGCAAAAGATTCAGTTGGGACAGAAAGCAATACCTCAGTGTTTGGGCCTGGATCCATCCTTGATTCCTTTGAAGAAGTATCCGCTCTTCCAGGCATAGTTCACCCTCCAGCACTGGATTAGAGGCTACTTTCCTCTAAGAGAAAAATTAAGAATATAATCTTTTGACTGCATTTGCCTGTAATAGGGTGCCTTTTAATTTTCCCTAATGGTGATGGATTTGTTGTCCTCCACTGGCAGTTCTAGAATGATGTGGCTGTGAGTCTGCTGTAGTGAGAAAATGCATTTATACTGTGATACATTTCTTAAGGAGGAATAGTGGGCTTGGTTATACATAGGCTGACATACCATATTTGACTAGTAACTAATACACTGCCACAGAAGGAACACTAATATTGTGGCTAAGGTCTGTACATGTTCAAATATCTTTTATTTCTTCCTTCCATTCATGTTTAGACTTAAGTGTAAGGGGTAAGCTAGCCAAATACAAAATTCTCCTCAAAATTTGAATTTGGTGTTTCAGACTGGGATTACAGACAACCCCTGATGGTAAGGAACTTCCTTCCATTAATGTGTTACCAGAGCAGTGCTGAAGGGCCAGCTGTTGAACCCTGCCACTAGCTCAGTGAGTAAATGGGAGAGATTTAGATTTTCATGCTTCTGAATATGAATAAATCCCCCGCTAACTCCTTTCTGCTCAAGTGACTTCTCACTGGGACTCATAAACAGACTTCACAAGAGCCACGGTTGTAGGTATTTTCCTGTGAAGAGAGCAGGCTGTTCTCCAAAGGATATTCACCCTTAATCCCAGCCCCAAGTGGCAAGAGGACCACAATGAGTCACACATGGTGTGCACAGGCCAAAATGTTCATTGCTGGATGTTGAAGGGTAACTACTGAGATCCAAAGGACCCAAAATAGAAACTCACAAAACAAACGAAAAAAACAATGGAACAGTTTTAGCTTAAAATCCCACTAGCGAAATACAGGACCTTGATGCATGTGGCAGTGGACTACCACAGAAGCCAAGGGTGCATTTGATTTTGCGGTGGGTTTGCAGATGCTCATCTTTGAGAGATAAATCCATTCCCTTGCAAAGCTGCTGCCTAAAATCTTGGTAGAGAACGGTTCTTCCAAGGCAGGAGCACAAACGAAAACCAATAAAAACAGATAGTCAGCAGTAGAAGGAAGGGGAATGACAGAATCGAACTTGAGATCTAAAAGTCATTGCAGAAGGAGAGAAGCTGGTTAGTGAACTTAAATTACAATAAATAATGACAGAGCTTCAGGAAAAACAGATTTTGCTGAATATGCTTTTCAGTGTAAGAAATGAAGCCACAAGTTGAGAGCAGAACATTAAGCATACATAAATGATGAGAACTGGGAATAAAAAAAAGTGGAAGACAAGTTAGTGTTTTACATAAAACATGAACAAATGGTTAGCAACATTTTACAGCTAAAAGGAGAAATTTTGTTAGGCCTGTGTGGGCCTTCTATGTCCATCCCTCTTCAGTTTTGAAATCTGTGGCGTGAACGGTGACCTAATTCATACACACATAACCACATCCCACCCCAAGTGCGATACTGCAGAGTGGCATAAAAAGAACTTGTCAAACTGGGACAAGACATAAACACTGGCGTTTTGTCTCTTTCAAAATCTCTGGCTGATATTTGCTTTTAACCAAAGCTTTTATTAGTGCTAACTTGAAGCGTTCAGCACATCTTAAAGTATTCATATTGTCATAGAATCATTAAGGTTGGCAAAGACCACTACGATCATCAATGCCACCCGCTGAGCCATCACCGCCATGCCCACTACCCATGTCCCTGTAATGTATGTACATCTAAAATTACCCAAGCACCTTTGTGCTCATATTTGAATGACAGTATCTCATAGCTTTAACTAAGAATGTCTTTATGAGCTTTCTATTCTGCATCACTGCAATGTGAGAGTTTGACCACATGCAATGACAAACCCAAATGAATATAGGTAAACAAATGATGTTTACTACACTAATTAATTTTAGACAATTTATTTAATCTAAACTTATGCTGTTGCTACTTTACTCTTAGTAAGGCAGACTCTTACTCAGACCATTACCCAGAATCTTAGTCTTCAGTCTGGGTTGAAAAATTCTCAGATAAAAATATTGACTTGTGCATTTGCTACCTTAGGTAAAGGAAGCAGGTTTCTCCTAATGTAATGCCTTAATTTTGATCCTCATAAATAAGTAAAAGACTGCCTCTAACATTTCGACAATAGTTAAAGCAGAAAAAAAGAGATAATGTTAAAGGACTTGCAAAGATTGAATGGAAGCATTTCCCAGCATTTTGATGGCAGTGTTTGACCATTACAAGAAGTCAATTTGCAGCCATTGTGGACAGCCAGCTGAGACTGAGCTGAAACGGTTCCTCTGGGAAATGTGCCATAAGACTGTGGGAGTCATAGCCCTTTTTTTTGTGCGAGGCAGGGATTCTCAGAGACCGGGAGAAATGCATTTTGTAGGAAAGCGGGAAGTGAAATGTGTGGATGTGAAGGGATCTCATGTACTTTTGTTCTACAACATTTCGAGTAATATTCTGAAATTATTTCATTATTGTCTTCTTTTTAGAATTTCAAATGAAACGCACAAATTAGAATCGGTGTTTAGAAATTGAACATGATGTTTTATACACTGCTCCTCTGCATTTTACTTCGAGAGAGAAAGGGAATTCTTAATATAGGCTCCAAAATCTGCAGATATCAGACCCTGCAAGTATTTCTTATTTACTGCTGTCCTCCTCCTACTTCTGTCAGGCTAACTTGTTGGAAGGTGTGATCTAGATCATATGTGGTGTTCGTAGAACAATCTGATATAAAGTGGACCCATATTTGTATACTGCTGTAGTGACTGAAGGAGCAGAGTCTCTCTTTGGAAAGATACCTTGGAACACGTTGAGGATTTAAAATCACATAGAAGTCCCCCTAGGACCTGTTGCTTTAGTCTGTGCTTCCCAGCGCCTTAAGGGAGAGCTTCCGTGGGCTTTCCAAGGTGCCTGGCCAATTTTAAAGTGACTTGTTTTTAGAGCTGGAAACTACTCACCTGCTCTGTAAGTTCAGTGAGGGCTTTATAACTCGACTGAAAGAAAATAAAGGAAAATTTCCACATTCTCTCATATCCATTTTATTTGCCAGGAATCCTTAAACAAATGCAGATATTTTGCATTGTTTCTCAGAGTCATTTGCTGCCCTTATTAAAATTTTGTCACATGAATGAGGGGTTTAATTCCCCCCTAATCATATATCAGATGGCAAGCTCTTCCATCTCTGCAACCTTTAGAGCGCTCCGCAATTAGATTAACCGGCAATCATTGCTCCTCCTTGTGCAGCCTCAGCACCCCACAAGGAAGGGGACGGCCACTCGATGACAACACAGCATTTGGAAAGGTTAGCATGGCCAGCAAGACCTGCCCAACCAGGCACGGTGTGTTGTTTCTGTTGTTTTCTTGTCACGAATCAAACCTGGAAAAGATCAAACTGAGAAAGAGCACACATCAATTGATACAGCCACAGCTGTACCAGGAGAGAAAAAAAGAAGTGAGAGATGCCTTTAGTTTCCTGCTTTATATTTCAGGTGTGTGTTTGCTGCTAATTAAAGCCCATCCCCTGGGCTGTAGCTGGTGGCATTACAAATGGGAGGAAAGTGCCTGTAGCATAGTAGCTAACGTAATGTCTGTTTGAATTTGGAAATGTTTAACCTACCTCAATACTAGATGAAGTGTTTTATAGCATGTGGTCCACGGGAACACTTAAAATGAATTTCTGCATGCTGGAATGCTCTTTCAGTGCATTGAAAGAGGTGAAGGCAGTGATTAAAGCAAATTGGAAAGCCCTGGGCACTCCTATTGCTTCAGCCTCGGGGCTGTGTGCAGAAGATGACTTCTTAACTGCTCAGCAACCAGGTATGGGGTCCTGATGCTCGTTTGCTAGTAACTTTTGGTGATTTCTATATGATTACAAGCTAGTGACTAAGGTTCCTTTAAGTAACAATGCCTAGAAACAATGATTTCTGTACATACTTTGAATTTACAGCTACTATCTATAGGCTGACTGTTTCTCCCATACATGTAGCATAAGAACTATCTCAACCCTGGTGCAGAGGGAGTTCTCACATTAAATCATTGTACTCTCCCAGGGATGTGCATGCGCTGCTCAGTTGGTGTCCTCTGGATCCCTATCTGAAGGGTAACAGCACAGAACGTGGGAGTTACAGCCCAAACAATGCTCCTGTTTCTAAAAACACAATGAACCGTTCTGACTTCAATTCCACAAGTATTTCCCTCCTGATCTGTACATGGAGTATATTAGTGACTGACTGGGAGTAAAACTCTGAATATTTATGTGCAGCCTCAAGCCCAGTAGTCACATTCAGTGAAATCATCTGCTTAACTGTGCACTGGTTGTGGTTGACTATGTAATTAGGGGAGATGGTGAAATACTTAAGTGCTTCTAGTCATCTTTATCTCAGAGTTATTCTGTACTAAATTTGTCTTCAGTGTTCTGCAGTGTGCTGTGGCAGACCAGGCTGAGTCCCTTTTTAAAGCACAGCCAGTTTCCCCATGGATGAGCCACTATGTTTAATGTACGTTAGGGGTTTTGTGTTTGTTTTCTTCTTTCTTACTTTTTTTTTTCCTAACCTTATTGGACGAACAACGACATTTTGAAAAATTAGAGGTTTTGGATGTTCCAGAATCACTCCCAGCATATTTCTGCTTCATCTTAACAATAGCTTGGCCTAAAAAGCTCTTACCTTGCTGTGTGGTGATGGCATTTCTTTGGGCACATTTAGCATTGTTTACTTTACCCACATCCATTTCAGTTAATAAATAAAACCCTACATTTCCAGAATGCAATCCATCAGTCCTCAGAAGAGGTGAAGTCTCTCCCTCTATTCATGTTCCATGTGGAACCATTGAGGGCTGCAGTGGTGCGAAAAGTTAATGATCCCATTTGTTTGAGACTAATTTAAGAAATAATCTGGTCAGCATGTTTGTAGGTCTTTTCTTTTTCCTTCAGAAGTACACAATTTCATCTAAATCTAACTCTCAGTGAAATATGGTGTGGAGCAAAGCGATTCCACCTGCATGAGTCTTATGGGCCCCTTATAAAGGTTACCATTCAAGGAGGAGATGTTTACGATTTTTTATCAGGAGGGTTTACTGTGTGATAGAGGCATGTGACTCTTATTTTTAGGTTCTGTCCTTTTCTTCCTTCCCCTCCAGCTCCCCCAATATTGGTGTTTCCTTAGAAACCCAAGCTGTCAGATGGCATCATAAAAATACGAAATGACACTGAGCTGTCATCTGGGGGAGGTAATTATTGTGGAAGCAAAGCGTTTCCTACTGCTGCCAAAAATCTTACGCTCAGTCCTCTTCCTGAAAAACCATAATTTCAGTCAAAATTTAGGAGAGGGAGGAGCACATCTCGCTTCCCTTTGCGTACCTCACTAAGAACGTTGCTTTGAGGAACAGGTCATTGCTATGCAGAGTTATAACCTTCCCAAGTGCCGGGTTGAGCGGCTGATGCCGGGTAGATTTGTTGTCATGAAAGCCGTCTCCAGGAGTTGCATAACTCTTGTGAGTTTATGTACAGGCTCTCCCAGGGGTGATGTTTTATCAAACCTTGTGACAAAAAACTCTCCTCTCTGCGAGCCATCAAACTCTTATTGAGCGATTAAAATTCAGAATCGTGCCTGGTCAAGGGTAAGCTGGGTCTCTTTCATATTCATGTAAGTAAGATATAGTACTTAGAAATTTCCAGGAGATTTTATGAGAGCAATTGGTATCCTGTGCTGTAAGCACCTCTGAGGTCCTGCATTAGCGTGGGTTTGGAGGATTGTTTTTTTATTCCTCAGAGTTTTTTTTACTGCTCTGCATCACTTGTTTGAAATTGCTTTGGTTCACCCTCTTCTCTCTGTAGCTTGGTTATGTGCGGTCCCCTCAGCTCCTTCAGCAGACACGAGGTCCTCTAGTCAGGTTGGGGGGAAAATAAGTTGGGTTCATTACTGAAATGAATGCTGGCTGTTCTTTGTGGTGGTTGCCCACTTACAATTCAGAACTGGTTTATGTGTGGCACTGCATGTCCCCAAGTTCATGGTGCTCCCCATTGGGGTCCTCTCTGGGGTTAGGCCCAGCTTGGAGGTCTGAAAGTGACTTCTTGTAAACCTGCGGCCGCCCTTTGTGCTGGAGACCACCCTCCCTGGTTCAGGCTGCGATCCGTGAGCTGAGATGAAATGCACAGGATTGGAACTGCAGTGCTGGAGGGTTTATTTTCTGTGTTACTTGTAGGGATGTGCCTGGGCAACGGGGAATGAGTCCCAGAGCTCCCACCCAGCTGCTTTCTCTGCTACACTCAGCTCCTGAGTGGTTTGTAGGTTAGTTAAGATGTGTGTTAAGGTGAGATGACCAAGGAATTTTCACACCCCAGTAACTATTTTCACTGGGCCTCTCCCCAGTGATGGGGCAGAATGGGGTACAGGCTGTGCTAGGCTGCTACAGCTGTGGGGCATCGCTCTGCAGTTGGGAATGCCTCAGAAGCCAGATGGGCAACTTCAGGCTTCTTCTGATTTTTGTTTTATTTTATTTTCCCGAGTGCTCACCAAAATAAGTGATTGCATTCAAATCCCTTAAGCTCCTATTCCATCACCTGAGTTGTATTTGTGGAAACTGTTATCAAACGGGAGCCATTACTCCATTTTGGTAAGGGTCTTTTCTATTCTTTTCCTATTGATCCATGAATGTCACTTAGAATTTTAAATATACGTTAGAAATTTCACTCCTTTATTTTTTCTTCTGTTCCCGCTGCTAGTTAATATTTAAAGGTTCACATCTATAACTGTTGGGTACTTCATCTTTTTCTAGAGATATATGTGCCATTTAAAGGGTATACATACAGATTTTCTTCATTTATATATTGTAAAAGCCCCTAAAGGGTTGGATTAATAAGATATTAGTTGGATTCCAAGTCTAAATGAGCTCACCCTGTCTCTGACCTGGCATTTTATCCTTGAGAGAATAAATTCTCACTGGAAATCATAGTACTGAATAAACCTGGAAATTCCCTGTACAAGCAGAAGTTGCTGGACCTGAATGCCTGTGCTCAGGGGAAAAGCACTAACTCTACATGAGGAGGCACTGTGTGCTGTGACACAAAAGCTGGGGGAAACCAAGTCAAAAATTCAAGGTCGTTGAATTAAAAAAGGGTGAATTAAATGTCTGTGGCATCCTTCTAACCTATTACCCACGTAAGGAAGAGGGGAGGATGGGCAGTCCTAAGGGTTTTCTGACTCGTGCGAATGTAAACCAAAGCTAATGGAAGAAGCGTGATGCTGTAAAGGTGCTACTGTGTCTGGAGCCGGATTTTGTTACCTTTACTCATTCTGAATAACAAATTCTTCACAACCTCAAAAGATATTCTTATAGAGCCAGGTGTCACAAGTGTGAATTAGGGTTTCATACCTTATGCTCACATGATGTGAGGATGTAGCTCCATTTCTAAGGACTTAAAAATCAATTCACTAAAAGGATTGTTTCCCATTTTATACCTCCATATATACACAAATCTCAGAAACCTCATATATTCAAATGTATAACAACTGTAGAACTGCTGGAGGGGAAAAAAGAACTAGATACATTGCTACCTACACAGGAATTGCTGTGCTAAGCCAGTCTAGAAGTGCAGTGGCTTCTCAGGAAGGTGTGAGAAACCCATCACGGACAACTGGGGAATGAATTTCTCATAGGGAAAAGTTTTCTTCCTTCCCTGATCAGTTAGCAGCTGACCTCTGGCTGAAGCACAAGGCTTTGTATCTTTGATGCAATTATTTTTATTCTAGGTAATGCAAAACTCTCAGACCTTTCCAAAAGCCTGAGAAAACAGATACACCTTGCAATGTCCTCGCAGTACAAAGAGGAGAGTAAAGCCTATTTCTTTCTCTTTCAGCTCTTCCTCTGTGGAAAATTCAGATCAGAAAGAATCAGAGAAAAATAGTTGAGGAAAGGTCAGTCTGCCGAACTTCTTTGAAACTCAGATAAAAGAATAATGATAATTCTATTGTAGAGTACTGATAGATGCTTTAATTCAATCCTATGAAACAGAGTTTCTCCAGGGGACTTCTCAGCCTCAGACTACACAGACTTGCTCACCCACGCCAAGCTGGTGATGGTGGCACCTTGAGCTGCTTGGGCCAACCTGTCAGCACATAGAAAAGGGATGTGATTCATTGATTGTTATTTTTCTTTTATTTTAAATGCTTAAACTCCAGACTGGACACTGTAAGGACTCATCTTAAAACCTTGGCTGTGTAACCCATCCTCTTGGGATGTAAATTTGGGCAGTGATGCAATGTCAGCACTGCTGTGGGTATAGAGGGACGCTCGGTGCCTCTGCAGCTGGCTGGATGTGAGGCGCAGTGAGAGATGTGTATTTCTATTTGGATAGTTAAGCTCCGTATTTTTAAAAATTATAAATCTCAATTATCTTAAAGACTGGAATTCCATTTCCTATAGCACAAAATCTACGCCAGTGCTATTGGGTCAGATCCGATGTCCTCTATTTCTGTTTATTTTTTAAATGAGCAATAAGGGTCAGTTTTGGTCTGTGACAAAGTTCATTTTTCTGCAAGTAGACATTGATGGAATAAGATACAAAGGGCTTCAACCTTATCACTTTGAAAAGGTCTCTCCTATTATGGTGCAAGTATTAGGACTTATTTCATTTTTTTTTTTCCCCCCTGAATTAGAAAACACCAAGTGCAGCTATCTTCTGGTTCTCTTGTTTGACATGGCTTTGCCAGTCTGTAAATTTCCTTTCAAATTAGTAGATAGTGTTTTCTTATCAACCCTTAGCCAGCTGCAATTACTGTCACTCTTTTCAGCTGAGTTAATAGGTTTGTGCCAACTGAACAGAATTTTTTTTGTCATAAATTGGGATTTTACTGAGTGCCCTGAACTCTCTGATATTGTTTTAAACATAAGAACTGTTTCAGAAATAGAGGTGGCAGGTGCAGCTAAACTTTGATATTTGACTTCACAAATTGCACTGGACAATTCAACAAAGGCTGAGTGTATAAAGGATTATACTTCCTTTACTTTTGTGAGGGATAATATTTTTGTAGAGTAACAGTTTAAAGCAGAATAAATGCAAGGAAATAGCACAAGATAGAGCTGTGAAAAGCATGCGGTTTAAATGTGTAGCCTATTGGGAATTAATCTGACGCCATCTGAAATGGCACTGAGTGTTACCTGTCACATATATTCATGACCTGATGATATATGCATGTACTGGACAAAATATGAAGGTTTGTTAATGCAGAAATATACAGAAGAGTACAGTCTCCAGGACAACAGGGTTTCTCTTGCTATGTTTTCAGTGCTAATATTTGTGGGGAAAGATCAAGGGAAAGGATGTTATGTATGGACATTCATACATAGAGAAAGAAGATTTGAAATCTGATCGCAGCTCTGGTTCCACTAAGGATACATCTCTTCCTAGTGCTTCCTGCTGATAAATAGTTTAGTTTTTCCAGGTCTTGAGGCTTTCCAGGTCACAGGAAGGCATAACATGCATGGGGTGCTCAACAGCTGGGTAACTCATTACATTTCTGAATGGTGACTTTTGTCAAAATGGCTGAGGCAGCTCTTGCCGTTCAGTTGGAGTTGGGATTAGGGTGGAATTGAGCAGAAAGCATTTTCAACTAAAAAGATAGTTACGTATAACTTGGAGGAGTATATGTACAACATAGTGGATGCATTTTTAGGTTGTTTCTGCTCTGATTTTGTGGAGTGGTAAGCAAATGGGGAAAAAAAAAGATGCTGTGTGCGGGTGCAGTGCGCTCTCTCCTGCCTATGGTAGTTTTTCACAGAGTAATCCAAGCTCTTAATTCAAAATGAGCCAGAGGAGCAGTGAGACCCTGGTGCAGCACTTTATGACAGGGAATGTGGTTTGGGAACAGCAGTCAGGCTATTGTCGCATTGTGTCTTGCCTCTGGTGGTGGCTGGAAGCAGGAACCTAGGGCTGTGTTATAAGAAGTGGGCAAACACTGAGATGCAGTTCTTCTGGATATCCTCTCCTGGCTTCCAATAATCCACCGTTTAAAGGCTTACTGACCTGGAAGTGGCAGCTACATGGCTGTGTCTAATAGCCCTTTGTGGTCCTTTTGCTGCAGAGCTTACTTCACCATGCCTTTGCACAAAGAGATGCAATGAGTTGAACAAGCAGTCCTAAATCAGCGATTTCCTCACTTTTAGTGCTGAGTTACGCCACCACAAAAGCATTCTTCTAATATGATTTAAAATGTTTTATGTTATGTTCTCATGCAGATAGTCATGCATGAAAATGCTTCTCGCAGCCTCTCTGAAGGTAAAAGCTGGCCTAGTGTTAATGGTGTGGATCAGTAAATCTAAATCTGCAAAATACCTTCATTCCTGGAGTCTAAAGCTGTGCCTGAAATGCACTCATTTCCACAATATGGACTGCTAGGTGGGCTCTCAGTTCTTCTGTTATGTGGCAGTGTTGGATATGGCAGCATGGAAGGGAAATGGTTAATGTTTGAAAGGCCAGCGGAGATGTACTTTTTAACAATAAATCCATACTCGTTCTCTCTCTTACCTCTTATGAATCATATGTAGATACGAAACATCTGTTTCTTTTGAAAAGAAAAAAGAATACTTAGTGTGAGGGAAAAGCATAAAAATGTGAAGGGACTCCCTTGGCAGTAATAAGGCATATTTTGACATTGCTGTGTTATCCACAGATGTTTTCAGGCATAGGTGCATATAGAATCTCATATAGGTTTTGTTGCCATAGTCACAGATATAAAAGAAAATACTGCTTTTCTCCCACACAAAGCTTGGGCTTTGTTCTCCAGTTTGCACTGAAGAGTGATGGGATGATGCTGGCTGTGCTGGACTTTGAGGCAAAGCATATTTCAACCTGAATCTGGAACTGACTTCTTACTTACATATATATACATTATAGATAACTTGCTAAATCTTAAGTCAAGGCCTCATTATCCATTAGAAGAACACTAATCACTCTACTAATTCAGCAGAAAAGAAACAAAGTTAGCAGGGCTGCTGTCACCCCTGCTGTTACTGATGCATTTCCAAATAGGTGTTGTGCTACTGGGGCTCTTCATCTTCAGAGCACTGAGGGCGAAAGTTGCCAGAAAGAGAGACAGACAGTCCAAAGTCCTAAAAATATATTGTTCAGGGATTTTAAGTCACATCTCTGCTTCCAACAGAGAAATTAATATGGTTGTCACTGACAGAGATTTTTGCTCCCTGTGGATGTATCTACAGAACTGTTTCTTCAGGGGACAATTAAACTGGACAGTGCTGAGAATAAGTATGGACATAGTATAATAAGAAGAAAATAACAGATTGTGCCTAAAACGTACCTTTTATTACTTCTCTTCAGATCTCCTTCCTGGCTTGTCTTCTTATTTGTGTGTTGGTTGGTTTTGTGTATGTGTTGTTTTTTTTTGCATCAGCAGGATGCAGTGTCTTCATGAATATATTCCCCTAAGTAACCTCACCTGAAATAATCCACATTTGATCATACAAACATGTTTTCATAGGAACCAAAATCCAACTGTGAAGAACCTTAGATCCATAGTATGAGAGACAAAAACAATGCAAACAAAAAAACCACCTGAAAAACAACCTTAACCCATCCCAAACCCAACAACAGAATAAATGTTTCTGCTGATATCCTACTTCTACCCTTTTTCTCTTTTTCTCTTCCTCTACTGGTGGCTTCTAAATGCAAGGCAAGCAATATTACTTCAATTAACTGTGGATCAGACTCCTACAGTTCCTCTACAACCCTCAAGAATATCTCTGTTGAAAATTTCACAGTGCCATTCTAGCTTTCTAGCAAGGAGATCTCATTAAGGCCTTCCAAGTCAATAGTGAGGACATTCTGTAGCACGGCAGTGAGATCTGACTCAACCATGTCTATGCAACTGCATCTTGAAACTGCTCTGAGACCCATGAAGAGCTATGTCATCTAAGTTCTGCTGGAATACTGTGGGCCTCCAACCAACTTAGAAGCTGTGTTCACAAGAGTGATTTTACAGAAGCGCTTACATAGAATCAGAATATCCTGAGTTGGAAGGGACCGATAAGGGTCATTGTGTACAGCTCCTGGCTCTGCACAGGAATGTGACCATTGCCCTGGGGACCTTGTTCTACTTCCCTATACAAGTGTACCTAATTTAGAGGACATCTAAAACATATGTTTATTAAGAATAGCACATGGATCAAGGAGTCTTTAAAAACCTGAGAAACTTTGAAAACCCCATTCTTTTCTCTCTTTAAATCCTGCTTTTATGACAGTTTAGTTTTCAGGGAAAAACTGTTGGGAAGAAAAGGAAAGAAAAGTCTGATTAACTGGAAGGTTGAGGGCGATACTTGCATCCCTGAATGTTCCTCTGTGCTTTCATTAGTATTACCATTTTCATTATCATTTCATTTATCATTAACAACTTGGTGATTCGGGTTGCTCTCCAGAGCTCGGTTTCAGTGGTCGCTCTGCGCTGGGTGCTTGTCCCAAACACGGTGCAGTTGCTATAGAGACTGTTAACTTATTATTTTTATATTGTTTGAATTTATTTGCATTTTTTTTGTTGTTACTGCTTGTTTTTTTTTCCCCCTTTTTTGTGTGATAATTTTTTTCCTGTTTTTTCTTTTTTTTTTTTTAATTGCCAAAATACAATGTCACTGGCTATGTAAAATAAAACCGATTGAGGCTGGTGTAATATATTTGGCTTGCTATAGCATCTGCCTTCTAAAGGGAATATTCAATATGCAGATGGGCTTAGAGAGAGGTTACCTAAGTTCAAGTGAGAATTTGAATGTAGATTCGTAGATTTTTAAGGCCAGATGGCAGCACTATGATCATCTTGTCTGATCTCCTGCATAACACAGGCCACAGAATTGCACCCATTAATTCCCACTTCAAGCACAGTGCAGCAGAAATGTGCTTCCTGCAGATGTTTTACTTCTCCTCTGTCAGGTCAAAATTTGAACTGACCTTACATCAGCTTTGAAATTAGTACTGTAAATAACCCAGCTCACCATAACATTAAATGAGAACGTCTTCAAGGTCTCCACTGGAAGCCTTCTATCTTGGTTGCTATATTTAATATTTATCTGTTTATAAGATAGATGAAACAGTGCAATTGTTGTTGTTTTGTGGTATTTAGTGAAAAATACTCCAGAGAGAGGATCTGAGAACCTTGCTCCATGATGTATCCGCGTGTCAGAACAGCATATGGTGAAAGGAGGAAAAAGACAAGAGAGAAGCCCAAACTAGAGCTTTTAGAAACACCCTGAAAATTGGGTCAGTGACTAAGTGAAGGTTTCTTGCTAACAGAAGAACAGCAACAACAAAATATTTGGTCTCGATATGATTTTCCCCCCTTGCAGAAAGCCATAAGCTTTCACTTGTTGTCCAGTTTAGGAGCTTTTAGTGGAAATTGTTTCTTTTTTCATCTAAGTTTCTCACTTCCCTGAGGAAACAGTGACTCTGTAAAGCTTTTCCATGCAATGGAAGCAAATTCACTTTCTGATGAGCCCTAGCCAAACCTGAATGTTGCTGAGTCAGTCATCCAGTACAAATGTTTGATGAAGTACTATGAACTCAGTTCCATGGTCTTCATTCACATGAAACAATTTTCCTTCTGAATATTCTTATTTGGTCTGACAGAAGCTAGACATGCAAATAAGACATCGTGCAACATGAATGATAGCTGCAGAATTAGATGTTAGGCATGCGGCTGTTTATAAGTGGAAATAAGAAAAAATATTGTTCATGATATTATTGTTATTATCTGAAGTGAGTTGTGTTGGATCTCTCTCAGACCTGGTTACTGAAACCTTTGAAGCTTGACCTTGAGGTGCTACAGCACAGCGGTGGTGTGGGGCAATGCCAGCTGCTGGCCCTACAGAATGGCAGAATGGTCAACATAGACCATTAAATGCCTTTTGGAGGCTCAGCCTTCAGTATTTTACCTTGTTTATCATCTCTGTAATGTGCATGGTAAAGGTGGTGTTCTGAGTGGTTTTTTTTGCATCTTTACAGCTAGTTGTGGATTGCCTTCACTTTTAAATAGCTTTCAAAGAAGCACTGATAACATAAAGTAAAAATAAATGAAACCCACAAAACAAAGCTAGTCCTCCAACTTGTAAAATCTTGGAGATATTATGGAGTATTCTGGACAGGAATAATCTGTTGGTGAAGATCTTCAGAGACAAATGACTGAGGCCAGAAATGCCTCAGCACTCTTCACTTGTTTCCAGGTCAAAAGAAAATAAATTTAATTCACAATATATTGAATAATCTGCGCAGTCTATAAACAGTCTGAGCGGAAAGTACATGCCATACAAAGTAGGAAAACAATCTTTTGGTGTTAGTCTGCAGTATTTACAATTCCTGACAGAATGCCTTTTAGAAATGAGAGTTTCAACGTGGCTTAGCACATGCATGCTGTAATTTGTCTGTCATTTCTCTGAAAGTTCATTGGCATTGTCAAGTCTTGTTTGACTCAGTAGGGAAATATGGATTTCATCCTTGGTGATTTCATGAAGCGTTTTGGTTGCCTTGAGGTTTCCTGCTAAAACTGTAATATTCAATCTCTTCCTCAACTCCTCTTGAATTACTGCTCTTCTTCATACGACTTTATTATGCCAATGATTCCAAATGAATCATGAATGATTCTTTCAGAAGTGATTGTTGTTTCAGAGGATTAAACATCTGATCATGTCGGAATAGCCGTGTACCTGGCACTCCTGTGCCATGTGTTGCTGTCCTTGATTTTGCAGTTGAATTGCAGGTGCTGGCAGAAACCAACTGTTGTGTTGGTACCATCGTGGTGGAGGATGGCATGTGCCAAACGCACAGAACGTTACTTGTGGTATTGGAACATATCAAGCAATGTGACAACGATATCTTGGCATTCATCTTCTCTCCCTTTTCATTTTCACGGAACAGTAGGAAATCCTCTTAGAACACCATGCTTTTTGGGCTTGGTCCACGGACAGGAAATCTCAAACACATGTCAAGGAGATAAGGCCAATGGCAGATCTACCTTAGTGCTGATATTGTACCAGGCTTCAGATCAAGTCCAATAATCCTTGTGTGTCTGGAGAATTCCTACTCAGCTATTTAGTTAAACATGTTTGCAGACTTCATTAGCAAAAATAAAAGCTGACAGATAAAAATGAATTTCATTACCTTAGGAGTTGTGCTCCAAGCTGGAAAAATTCTTGGCGCTGATTCCCCGAAGTTCAAATCTGAGATGAGCAAAGAGCAGTCTGCGTGGTCATGGATGAGTATATATTCCATTGCCACGTCAAAAAAAAAGCCACAGTTATCTCAAAGCTTTCTTTATGCTCTATTTTTCAATTTTCTACTATTTTTGGGTTTTGAAATCTGATTTTACTTGCAAACACATATGCACATTTGTGAAGAAGTCTGATATATATCGTTATATAAATCCAAAGACACTTTTATAAACAGAAATTATTACTGTTATGAAAAGCTGCATTTCTTCATGTGTAAGAGGGAGTATAGTTGCAGCAAAGCTTTGCTTCTAAGAACACTACCTTGACACTGCAGTCAGTGTGTGTGACACACGACCTAGAAGCATTGCAGACTTTGGTTCCAAATTCTGTTCTTGCGAAAAGAATTATGTTGGTTACAACTTGAAGTGATCTTTTAGTCATCAGAAACCAACAAGGCACTGTGCTGATATTGAACTGAAGCTTAGTTATTGAGTTGGCAGAGAAGTGAAAGAGTGGAGATGCTGTTTTTTTTTTTCTTTTTCCTGTGATTGTGCAAAATCAACTGTTTGCTAAACTCCATGAGGAGACTATCATCACATGTTTTTTGTGTTACTACTTAGGCTAGACAGCTGGCTGTGGGATATGAGAGATGACAGAGCGTATTACCGTTAGCTTTGCATCTCAAGCACTGGTTTCATCTGGAACACAGAGAACTCTTTAATAATGGTGCCTCATACTTCGAAATGTACCCACTTCTGCTTTGATGCAGATTTGAGAGGATCCCACACTGACATGCTGTCAAAGCATCACTGAAGTGGAAGAACGGTATGTGTTAATGTGACAGATCTGAGGAGAAGCAGGACTCCACAGGAATCTTGTCGGGGAGAACCAGATGCCATAGGTAGAACGCTGTAATTTGAAGTTTCCACCTCTATTTCTCCAATGTACCAGCAAAACGTGCAAAGCCTATTTTGGGGATAGGTTTGTTTAGAGAAATGTTGTTGCTAAAACTGTTAAAAATTCAATAATGTGTGTTATAAAACTGTGGAATCAACAACAGATCAAGAAGTCTTGTTTAACGTGATGTGTCAGCAAGGTGCAGTTTAGTCTGTTGATCAGTAGTAAATCATTGTGCAGGACTTGCTAACAGATAGAGAGAAGCCTTCACACCTTCACTTTGTCTTTCTACCTTTACTCACCACTCTTTCAGAATTCAGGAACGGGGAAGCGCTATCCATGCCGGTAACTCAGAATAATCCCATAGCTGTCTTGCTAATACCACATGTAATTACTGTTTATTCTTCCACTATCAGATGAAATAACTCCTGTTAATCCATTGGTATTTAATTGTAGAGAGGCACCTGGATTCCAGTGATGTGTGGTATAAATTTTAATCACATTTAATCACAGAGTCACAGAATCATAGGGGTTAGAAGGAACTTGTGGACATCAAGTCCAACCACCCTTCCAAAGCAGGTTCTCTGTAGTAGGTTGCACAGGAAAACATCCAGGTGGGTTTTGAATACCTGCAGAGAAGGAGACTCCGCAAACTCTGGGCAACTCGTTGCAGGTCTCTGTCACCCTCACAGCAAAAAGCTTTTCCTCATGTTGAGATGGAACTTCCTGTGCTACTGTTTGTGCCCATTGCCCCTTGTTCTGTTGCTTGGCACCACTGAGAAGAGCCTGATCCCATCGACTTGACTTCCACCCAGTTTGTATGTGTAAGCGTTCATAAGATCACCTCTCAGTATTCTCTTCTCTAGGCTGAATAGTCCCAGTTCTCTCAGCCTTTCCTCATAAGGGAGATGCTTCAGGCCCCTAATCTAGTCTAAAAGGACAACTCAGGAGTTCAGACTTAAAGCAGAGATAGTGTGTTTCTGATAATAAACTCATCAGTATTAAATCCATTTCCATGCACCCCCCCTCCCCCCCTCCCCCCTTTACTATTGCTACCTTTGTACTCTGCTTGTTGCAAAAAATACCTGAAGGTTTCTAATACATTATTGAATTAGGAAGATCACTCTCTTTTACATTACATTGTATTCAACTCCCAAGGTAAGTTCATGGATATACTGTATAAATCTGATCCAATTTATTTCAAGACGGGATATTGGTTGGAAGAAAGGATATTCTGTTATCTCTCTCTTTTTAAGAATTATCAAGTGTGTTAAAATTTCACTTCTGTTTTAAGTTTTAGGCTGATGGGTATCTCTTAGAAGGAATTGCATAAAAAATCTGCACACCACAAAAAGGGACAGAACTTAATAAGCTGGGAGGTCCTATGTTCCTAAAATTTTTAATTATGTTATGGGGGTCTTTTTGCTGTGAGTTACTTGATTATACTGATAGTAAAAATAACCCCACTGTCATGACTTTGATATTCCCGTCAGCCAAGCTAAGTCTCTTCTGTCTATTTCTACTCATCTCCAAGGACCCTGTAGTCAATCAGCCTGCCAAGATATAATTAATTTATACTTTGTACCTTAAGGAGAAACAGCTGAATGTTCATCAGCTTGTGTGTTCCAGCACTTCAATGCCTTACTAGCTGGGATCTTATTAGTCTTTATTTGAATATCCATAATAAACAAAGTTGTATCCTTTGCCCTTCGTTTCCTTTTGAATGCAATAAATCAAATTCAGGCACTAATCATATTAAATCCACTTATTTTTATGGTAATTCTTACTAATAAAGGACCTGACCTTGCTGCTCCCACTGCTGTTACTTGGAAAGGGAGGTGGTCACCACATAAAATAGTAGAAATAACAAACATAGTGTCTGAGTAGCAAGAATCAGCTGTGATTTCAAAAGAGAATCTCAAATAGTAGTTAAAAATACTACATTTTGAAGTATTTGGTGATGTATAATTATTTCTGCTGCAGAACTCGTAGTGCAGCTCATGGAAACACTTGTCTTGGCAGCCTGAACTTTAGCTCCTCATCTGAGAGCTTCAGTCTTTGTGGTCAGTGGCAGAGGAAAGTGGTCATAGCCAGGAGCTTCTGCTCTAATTTACAAGAATGAGTGTCCATTATGTATTCAGCAATTTAATGAGGGGAAAAAAAAAAAAAAAGCTTTTCATTTTAATTTAACTGAAAGGATTATTTTTTTTCCAAAACAGTGAATATTGGTACGGTTTTCATCTCAAGACTTTTATTCATTCTATTCCCCTCTAATCTAGCATTTCAGTTTCTCTTCTGGCTCTGAACTGAGCTGTCATAAAGCTAACCTGTAGTATCTAGGAAGTGCGCAAAGAGAAGAAAATGTCACATTTTCTACGTTCTTTTATCTCCTTAACTTATCATGAAAATTCAGTCTGCCCCAGGACTTCAACAGGGAGAAAATATAACTATGAAGCAGCATATGAAAAAACGTAAGTGGCTATTAAATGTATTATTCTATTGGATTACCATATGCATAAAGTAATGATTCTTGAATTACGTATGTAATCCTTTGTATTTATCAGAAATGTTCAGCAGCTGAGTGCTATTAAACAGTGGCGAGGTCACAAAGGGGCTGCAGAAATCCCTGGTCCAAAGCTTGGGTGTAACAAGTGTGAGCTCTGAACGTATGCATATGTTAGGTGATTACCTTTTTTGAGGCAAAAGTCGCATGGATTCCATCACTAAGTGATTCAGTAGCTTGGAGTTTATGCAAAATACTGTCATTGCTTTTGAGAGAGTTTTCTGTATAACTTATTTGCAGCACCGTTATAAACAAATTGGAATTGGTATATAAATGGTGGATTACAAAAATCTCACTTTATCCACGAACTAGAGAATTAGCAGTGATGTAGAAAGTGGAAGGGTAGATGCAGGGATTGCAGTAGAGACCCTGAAAAATGGGATATTTCTGCAGGCCATTGTCAAGATATTACAGTTTCTCAGATGCTCTACGGATGGAAGCAAGAATGTTAGCAAGATCCAGCTCCTTCTGTGACTTTATCTCTCTCCTGCTTCAGCTTCTTGCTCTGGAAATCTGTACATCTTGAAAAAGCAAATATGATGATGTACCATCCTGTATCCGAACACGCACAAGCAAATGCACATACAGGTTGTTCTGATACAGAGAAAATATTCCCCTTCTACTGAGGCAGATAACAGTCAGCACAGCAAAGCAAAGGGAATTCTATGCTCCTCTTTAAGGACTGGCTGGGAGTGCAGTTTTCCTTGAATGTTCTTGTCCTTTCCCAGTCACGTCTGTGAATTGCAAAGCCTAGGAGCCCTAGTTCTCCTTTAAGGAGGAGAATGGCTACTCAGCTACTGAAGTCAGTAGCAAAAACTTCATATTCATACTTACTTTTCACAGTGAAATATTTCATTCATTCAATCATTCACTTTCTCTTGTGATTATCAGGGAATGTGTTTTTTTTGCTTGTTTTAGTTAATAATACTTGGTGTGTTTTACTAAACACTGTATTGCGTATATTTTTAGAACTTAATTCAATATCACAGTAAGAATACATACATATATTAAATCCCCAAGTCATGGTTCTTTTTTTTTTCTCTTCACATGCATTTAGTAAAAGAAACATTTCCAAAATTCCCATCTGTTCTGCATGTAAATTTAGCTAATTATACCCTGATTGACAAGGCTATAAAAGGACATTTTTGTGAGATGATAGGTTTAGAGGCTTGCTGCACTAAAAATCGTCATGCGTAGGCATTCTGCAATTTTTCCCATGGAAACTACATGTAGGAGTCAGGGAGATACAAATACATACAACAACATGTGGTCTTCCTATTGCCCAGGTAGTATCTTAAAAGGTTTGGGACTGTTTGCAAGTATTCAGCCATACTAGAACAAACGTGCACCTTGGGAGGGATCAATAATCCAACAATCATGACATAGCTTCAACAGGAACAGAAATCAGTCTTATCCATCTGAATCAGCAGGTTATAAATCTTCAGAACTCTGTTGGCTTGAATGAAAGCTGCAGGCAGTCCGGAGTGCTGTGGATGGGTACACAGGCATGTATGAGATGGTCAGTGCAGATAAGTTGAATTTCTGGACTCACTGAAATCCTGAAGCCCAACTGGGAATGTTAAAACAGCAAAGAGGACTCTGTCTTCTGAGACAATTTGGAAAGCCTGGAGCTTTCAACAACTAAAAAATGATGTGCCAGGTGCTTTGTTCTTTTAGAAGTACACATGTAGTGGTGGTGGTAAGAGCAAAGCTGGAAAATACTGTAGTACCTAGAGAAATGTTGTCCTTCATTCCTATGCATATTCTGTCAGTTACTGGATAGTAAGCCACATAACTTCAAAAATACACATTTACTAAGTTTATTTCTTGCTTCTGCTTGTTCTTTGTCTTTTATTTAGGATTTGGTATTCATGCAGATCATTTTCATTCTCAGCAAACAACAGGAGACCCTGAATTAAGACGTAACTGTCCTGGGGACTAAACCTAAAACAGCCTTTCTAGAACAGCAGGGATGTTTGTGAGAGAATCTGAGAGACATTGTCAGAAAACTTCAAGAGAAATGGAAGGAAATCAAATGCAGGAAAGGTCAAAGGGGAATCAGATAATTTCTTACTTGTATTCTTAACAAGGGTAATTAAGCATTGGAACAGATTACTAATGAATGTGGTTCACACACCATCAATGAGGCTCTTTAAAACAAGATTGAATCTCTTCCTAAAATGTATGATCTAATTTCAGCATGAATTATTGCAATAGATGAAGGAATTGGGAAATAGAATCCCGCTTTATGGCACGGAGGAATGTAGTTCTTCTGATGGCCTTGACATTTCTGGTTCTGGGAAAATCCATTAACAGAAAATACAATGATTCTACTGATGTGAAAGGATAGGATGAACACGTTGCTTATAAAGGCTTTAATCATATCCATGAGAAGAGAATACCATAAAATATCAACTTTTACCTGTTCATTTTGAGTTACTGGGAGGGGAGTAAGAGCTAATTCTAGGAGGCAGCACATTTAGGAGCAATAGGGGCATTGGCAAGTTAGCATCTAGCAAAAAGTGCTGAGATCTTGCTGTGAAGGGGATCCAAGTAAGAGGTTTCGTATACACAACATGATTCAGTATTCACAGAACTACATTCCTAAGCTACTGTCCTCATTAAAGTTTGAACGTACACCTGGTTAACATGTCTCACAATGCGTGTACTCCCATAAATCTTCTTTGATAATGTTTTAGCCGAGCCCGCAGAATAATACTGGTTTGGGATGGGATTATTTTCTGAAGATTATATGAAAAAGGAGTCTGATGTGTTTTAATATTGTCTGTTTTGGACACTGTGTTAAAATAATAATCGTTAGTCACATCAACAAGGAGGGTCACTGGTCATGGCTCTCAGCCACTTACAGAGAGTTTGGGGTCTCTCCAGTGATTATTTTTAAATGATTGTATTTAATAAGGTGGAGGAAAGAAGGGAAAATTAAGCAAAAAGATTGACTTGCTTCTCAGATGTGTAGCCACAGAACCATGATACTGCTATCCCGACTTGCAGTTCCCTTTCCTTTGGTGTAATTCAGGACTGTACTTTAGCTCTTATGGTAATGACCCTAATGGGAAAATCTGAAGCTTGAAATGATATAGAATCATACAATCACTAAGATTGGAAAAGACCTCTAAGATCGTCTAGTCCAACTGTTCATCCATCGCCAACGTTGCCCACTGAGCCATTTTTCTTAGTACCACAGCTGAACAACTCTTAAACACCTCCAGGTATGGCGACTCCACCACCCCCTTGTGCAGCCTGTTCCAGTGCCTGACTGCTCTTTTGGTGAAGTTTTTTCTAATGTCCAACCTGAACCTCCCCTGGTGCAACTTGCAGCTGTTTCTGTAAATGAAGTGCCTTTTTATGAATCAAATAGCTCATCCCTCAGCAGGAGCCAACTGAAAACTCTGCTCCAGATGGGGAATGTCAAGCTCCTCATTTTGTAATTAATCTAAAACAAACTTCTAGCTAATTTAATGAGTTGTAGTTCAGAGAACAATGTCAATAAAACCAAAATATTGGCTAGGATGTGTAGGGAACCTTAAATCAGAGAAAACTAATACTATTAGCACATTGATAGCACATCTACAGAGAAGATCAACAGTAGCAAATGCTGCAAGTCAATTCAAAGCTTCTATTACCTTCTCTGATCTTATGATTTGTGTGACAGTGCGTTGTGCTTTCTGCCTACAAATGTGGGTAACATTCTTCTTGCAATTCCATCTGAAATAACTTTGTAGGGACTACATGTGGTGACACAGAGAAGAGCCCAAAGTACTGCGATACCCTGAGGGGAAAAAATATGAAATATCTGCAAGTACTTAACTGATTTTCTAAACAGTATATTTAAACTACAGATTGGTATCAAGTGCTGTATGGAGCAATGTAAATGATTACATAAATAATCTCTTCTCAATTACACTGTTGTTCACCTATTGTATATAAACTTTCTTCGTTTAGCTAGCACGTTTTAGCTGCTGTATTTCAGGTAGCAAATAAAATAAACTTGAACTAAGAAGGAGGTTTGAAGCACCTCTTCATTGAGGAAACTACTGCTTCAGCGCTGTTAAGGCTGCAGCAGACAGAACCTGTGCACCAAGAAATGATTGGCACAAACAATAGCTGTCTCTTTAGCAACTGTCACTTCAATTTGTTGGTAGCAATTCATGTCGGTTCGGTGATAGTGATTTACAATAACTTCCCCATTCACAATTGAATACCTCTGTAAAATGATTCCGCAACAAGTAAAGTATAATGGTTGTTATTTTTTTTTACAGGAAGCTTGTTAGAATGTTGAACCATCCTACCATCAAAGAAGCATCCAAAGTATAGGGCAGAGTCTAACCACACATTAGAGATAAAGCATTAAAATATATAACAAAACTGACAGAGAGCGTTGGGCACTGGAGACTGAAAAATAAGAGACATAGGTAAAAGGATTCCAAGT
The DNA here is from genome assembly GCA_024606505.1 of Aquila spilogaster. NCBI lineage: Eukaryota > Metazoa > Chordata > Aves > Accipitriformes > Accipitridae > Aquila > Aquila spilogaster. Next base: position 4,454,742 of record JANHGO010000002.1, read on the forward strand.
CTTTTTTCCCTCTAATATTTTATTTTACTCATTTAAAGAATTAAGAGGGATTCAATCCTGCTTTTTACTGAGCTGCTTGGCAAGTTTTCCATCTGGATGGACAGAAACCTTTCGGAGAAATTTTACTGTAGGAAGGGGCTTGGTGAGCCGTGAGCCCAAAAGCCCATACCCCTGTACCAACACAAAATTAGACCAAGGTTCTCAGTGCCTTGTGAACATAGGGAATGGAGATAACAAGGATGGGCTTTTGCGTGCAACACCTATTGTCCTTCTATGGGCCAGAGCTGGACACAGTAGTGTAGGTGGGGTCTCATTGATGCAGAGAGCAATAATTTCATTCCTTGATGTCCCTCCTGCATGCTTGCTGATGTACACCAAAAGGGAACAAATTCTTACAAACCCAATAATTCCTCTGGGTAGGGACTTGTGGGGAAAGAGGGCTATCCTGCCAGTGCACGTTTCTGCAGCAAACAGAACCATAGGAGCATTACTTACTTCCAGGAAATTGCAGTTCCTAGCTCCATGGCATTGTTTCAGTGCTTTTTGCATTTGTTTCCAGAATCTCAGGAGATTATTACGGTTTTGTAAGTCTTGTGCTTCTATACCATGAAAGCATGTAATTCATAATTGCCCTTCAACCTGGACATTTACCATCTCACTCTGAATCCTGGATCCCTGTTGACTTCCATTTAGGTTTGGCCTGCTTATAACCAGGGTACAAATTTTTTTTCCTTCTCCCTTTTAATTTACTTCAGGGCCCTTAGTAAACACTGTTTAGTCACCAGGAGGCTGAATTTATTTAAATCAATACCTAATTAGGTTCCTTAATGTATTACCTTTCACTTCGGAAATTTAAGAAATCTAAGCAATTAAGTTTGTGTGCTGATATCCTACTGTTTTCTTTTTGTTTCTGCTTGACTAAATTTTGCGTGTGATTGATCATTTCTAGGCCCCAGTATCACATTGATTCCTTCAGACAGTTGCTCTGCTCGTGTATTTTTAAGGAATAAAATAATTACGTTTTGGAGTAGAGAGATCTTTCATGTTAACTTCCATTTTTCCAAAAAGTGAATTGTAACATTAGAGGGTACGAGGCACGATGTTATTAAGTGACAAGGCAGTGCACAGGTGTGATTTCCTCTTACTTGTACCTTGAAATTAATTTGATTAAGAGCAAAAATTGCTTCCATGAAAGGAATATATAGAAATCCTTATTCATGGGCAAAACAGAACATTTTAAGAATTTCTTGCTGTGGTGGGGCCCGGTAAACCCACTGTATGTTATTCTATGTAGTACTGCATTCGATACAAAATGCAACCTCTCCTTTAAATATTAAAACCATTTAATAAGTTGAAAATGTTCTATCTTTTTTTTTTTTTTTTTACAAGAAGGATTTAGGTAGTAAATAGGAGCAATGAGTGCCACCCCCCCCAGCATGTGATAAATGATTTTATTAGTGCACAGCACCAGTATTGACCTCTCCACCTCAATGCGATTGCAACTAGGGGAAATTACAAATATTAATTGTATGAAAAAGGAAAAGTAGGCCATTATATGCAGATCAATTTGCTGTGTGTGTTCCTTTGTGTCTGCCACACAAGCACAGCAATACTCTCATCTATCCATAAGAAAAAAAAAATGATTCTCAGCACAGTAATGCATATGAATTATAACTCGTCCATGAAAAATGCAAGTGTTATTTCTCTGAAATATGTGAACAAATGAGTAGCCATTTTGGGAAGAACAGAAAAGCTGATATGTGCTTCCTAGGCTGGTTTCTTTATATAAATGATTTATTTACGTATGTGTGTATGTATGCAAATCCTTGGAGCTGAAGCACTCTGCAAGCAATGCAGCTTACAGTAAATAAGAGAAACCCTACAGCTACCAAAGAATCTTCACAGAGACAGCTACCTCCAGAAGGCCTGTGGATCAGAATTTGGGGATCGTTTTAAGAGCTTTCATCTTTTGCTATTAAAAATTGAATAGAAGAAGTGGACGCTAATTTAAATAGAGTTATTGAACAAAATGATTTACCCAAACATTTTACTGTAAAACTCACCATCATTTTAGCAAACAAACTTAGCCTCTGTGTATGAGCAACAGCAAACTCTTTGTAATTTGTGGGGGGGAAAAAAGCCAAGAAAAATAGTGGTTATCAGCCATTTTAATGCTATAAAAACAGCCTAAAAAAACAAACCATTTAGCAGAAGTATCTTCTAAGTCATCCAGTGAGTGAAATGAACCCTTGGGTAGAACTGCCATCAGTCTAATGCTATCTCAGACCTAATTTACAGACTTAAGTGTCTTAAGCTGTGTGTAGATCTTGTGCTGGTTCCTTTCACTGGCCACGGTGAAATTCTGATGTCAGGGACTTCAAAGTCTCCTTATTCTCAGCCCTGATGAACTAGCTCCGACCTCCAGAGTTTAGTCCTAGGTTAGTCATCAAATACTGAAAATTGAAGGGCTGATATACAGCTAGATATTAATTATTATCTTACAGGAAGCAATAACATGCAACAAGATCCTCTGCACTCTGATGTGTTCTGGATGTATAATATTCAGTATTGACATTGCACAGATTTATCTACTGCTGTTAGCAGATACTTTTTCTACGTAATGCTGGTTTGAAAGTTGTTATGGAGAACTAATATCATTAGATTTTATTGTTATCCTTGACAGGAAAAGGAGTTCACTATATCACAGTTATAGTAACAACTATTCTGACTGGTTTTGGTTGTGTTTTTATTATTATTATTATTATTTGTCTTATTTGTTATAATAATAAAAATGTGGGGGGGGGGGGGGGTTGGGGAACATAAAATGGCCTTGCT
>JANHGO010000002.1:4457676-4469681 GCA_024606505.1 Aquila spilogaster
TTCTCCTCATCCCGCCGGGCCGGGGACCGACGACCGAGCGGCTGCCTGGTGCTTTGTTACCGGCTGGGCTGAAACCAGACAAGGAGCTTTACTCTCATTTCCAGGAAATTGCACTTTCTAGTTCCATGGCACTGTTTCAGTGCTCTTTAGGTTTGTTTCTGTTATTTAAGGGAACCGTAGTTTCTTAAGTCTTGGGGTTTTGACACTGTGAAAGCACGTAACAGATAATTGCACTTCAACCTGGATGTTTACCATCCCTGGCGCCATCTCAACTGCCAGTTATTTCCCACTGAATAGCATGAGGGTCTCAGTGCAAGAACAGGAGGAGGTTTCAAAATAATATAACTTCTGAGTGTGAATGAGACTTTAATGTTAGTCTGGCTTTCTTATAAGCAGGGGTACAAAAATGTTTGGGTTTTTTTTCCTTGTTGCTTTTAATTTACATCAGAACCATTAGTAAACACTGCTTAGTCACCAGGAGGCTAAATTTATTTAAATCAATATCTAATTAGGTTCCTTAATGTATTACCTTTCACTTCAGAAATTTAAGAAATCTAAGCAATTAAGTTTGTGCACTGATATCCTACTGTTTTCTTTTGTTTCTGCTTGACTAACTTTTGCACGTAATTGATCTTTTCTAGACCCCAGTATCACATTGATTTCTTTAGCTAGTTGCTCTACTTGTATATTTTTAAGGAATGAAATAATTACATTTTGGGGTGGAAGAATCTTTCATGTTAACTTTCATTTTTCCAGGAAGTGGAACATAAAATTAAAGGGTATGAAGCATGGTATTATTAAGTGACAAGGCAGTGCAAAGGCGTGTTTTCCTCTTACTTGTACCTTGAAATTGCTTTGATTGAAAGACAAAAATTGTTTCCATGAAAAGGAATATTTATAAAGTATAGAAATCCCTATTCATAGGCAGAGCAGAACATTTTAGGAACTTTCTGCTCTGGTGGGGCCAGGTAAACCCACTGTATGTTACTTCATGTAGTACAATGTTCGATACAAAACACTTAATGCAACCTCTCTTTTTAATTTTAAAACCATTTAATAAATTAAAGTATTCTGTCTTTTTTATAAGAAGGTCCTGGATAGTAAATATGAGCAAAATTAGTGCCCCCCCTGCCCAATATCAGGTAAATGAATTAATTTGTTAGTATACAGCAACAGCATCCCCCTCTCTACCCCGGTGTAATTGCTATTGGGGGAAATTCTAAATATTAAGTATATGAAAAATCAGAGCTAGGACAGTATAAACTACATTTCTTCTCTGTTCCTTTGTAAAGGACGAAATGCTTCACAATCACAGCAATACCCTCATATACCCAGAGATGATTCCCGATACATGGTAATATGTATGAATTATAACTCTTCCAGGAAAAATTGAAAAGTTTTTTTTAAAATGTATGAAAAAATGAGCAAGCATTTTGGGAGGAACAGAACAGTTGATACATGCCTGCTAGTCTCATTTCTTTATATAAGTGATTTATTTATATATGTGTATGTATGCAAATTCTTGACACTGAAAATACCCTGTAAGCAATGTAATTTACAGTAAATAAAAGAAGCCCTATAGCTATCAAAGAAACTTACTGTGTAGAAACAGATATTTCCATTGCATGAGCCTACTGGTTTAGAGTTTTGGGGTTGTTTTAAGAGTTTTCAGCTTTTGACATTAAAAACTGAAGAACAGAAATGTGCACTAATTTAATTGGACTGAACAAAGTGGTTTATCAAAACATCCCAGACGTTTTACCATAAAGCTAACCACCATTGTAGCAAACAAATTTCATCTCTCATATTGCCATTAGCAAACTTTCTGTAATTCGGGGGGGGTGGGGGGAAATAAATTGTTATTAACTATTCTAATCCTACTAAACCAGCCTGGAGAACCAAAATGTTTAGCAGAATGATCACTCAGTGAGTGAAATGAAGCCTTGGATAGAGCTGCCATTGGTCTAAGGCGCTCTCAGCTCTAATTTACAGACTTAGGTGTCTTAAGCAGTGCACAGATCTGGGGCTGGATCCTTCCACTGGCCTGAACCTCTGCTAACCACAAGTACAAGGTGTTTAGGCACCACCTCAAGAAAATATTCAGGCATGCACATAACTCCTGGAAATGTCCAAGTTAAAGTAAACTCATGCTAAAGTATCTTCCTGTAGCAGAGGCAAATGGTATATCCTGGCTTTGGGGGTTTTTTGTTGTTGGTCATAGCCCAAGCATTGTTAAAACCAGGGTGAAACTCTGGGCTCAGGGAACTCAAAGTGCTCATGATTGTCACCCTAGCTAAACTAGTGGTGACCTCAATACTCTAGTCTTGGCTTAGTCCCTAAATACCAGCATGAAACAATCATATATAACTAATATCTTATGGTAAGCCTGTCTCAGTCACATACAAGTTGTGTTCTTCAGCACTCTGGATGCATTCTTGAGGGGGACATATATAATACGGATATTGCTGTGCAGATTTATCTTTTGCTAGTTTTCAGGAATGTTTCCTAAATAAGACCAGTATGGAAATGGTACATTATGGAGAATGAATATCACTAGATTTAATTTTCACCCTTGACAGGAAAAGTGGCTGGCTGTGGTATCATAGGACAGAGTCTGGTTTAGAGTAAGGTATTTCTAGTTACTACAGTGCTGTCAACCTGAAATTGTACTTTCTAGTACTTGGAAATCCCATTCACACACAGAGATATCAACTGTAACAAATAGTGTATCATTTTACTCATATTCACCTTATTTAGACATTAAAAAACAACCAAACCAAACCAAACCAAAACCCCAACAAACACTTGTGAATGTTTTTGGATACATATTTGTCATTTATGTCAGTATAAAAATTGCTAGATTTTTCTGTTTTTCCCCCCCAAAAGGCTTGGGAATAGCTTTCTGAGCTGTCTAAAAAAAAGTTGCATCAGAGATGACATTTCAAAGATACTACCCAATAAGTAAGGTTATTGTGCCTGTTTCTCTGTATTTCTAGGCAGACTAAGCTTATTCTTAGAAACAGCAGCCCAATAATTGTGGCTACTTATGACATTAATTAAGCAATGTTATATGAAGCATTGATTTTTTAATCTTTTATGCATATGAATAGTCCAAAGTTCAATGTAGTCTAATGATTAAGACCCACTTGAAGCATTTGATTCTGCAAGATGTTGTTTTGGGCTACAGCTTTCAGCTCCCTTTGACTTACAAGTGGCTGGAACGTTGCAAATCGCAAGTACGAGTGCAGCTAAAAATGGAAAGAGAAGTAAATAGATAAAACAAAAAGGAGTACTTGGACTGTCACTCCTACTATCACAACTCTGCACACAATAGCAACACTTAACTTGAAGAACTGGAGGGAAAAACATCGGGGTTTCCAATGAGCTAGCGCTTTTTTAAATGTTGCAGATTTGTACGATACAAATGCAGACTTGCCAGACATTTGTGCCACGTTTTTTGCATGCTCCGTGCTCAGCTCTTTTGGGTATTTGGTGCAGAGTACAACCCTGGCACCTGCATCCACAGATGCACCCTCTGCTTATGCTCGTAATTTCGTAGTTCGTTGAAGGAAGGCGAGGTTCAGCCGTGCAGGGTGAGGAGGGATGGAATGACCTTGAAGAGCAGTGGGAGCACATGCAGGTACTTGCTTGGTGCTGATTGATAGAAAAAAGAGAAGAGTCTGCTACTGAGCAGTTTCACACACCGCAATTTCATATTTGTTTCTCTTTTCTGTCTAGATGAGGAAGTTTGGAAGTGTGGTTTAATGGCAGTCTGCAACATAAGCTTATCCTATGAAAGTATTTTTAATAAGGGCATGCTACAGTAAACCAAAACAAATGTAAGCAACTATTTTGAGTCTAATCTGCCTCAAGAGAAATGGCAGATTCATCTCCAACGATAATGAATGAATTTATTCCAGCCTCCCTGTATTTTCTAACAGCTTACTATAAGACAAATATACAGTATATACTATATACTGTATATCTTATATACAAATATACAGGAGTTGGACTCGATGATCCTTTTGGGTCCCTTCCAACTTGAGATATTCAATGCATCTATGAAATAAAGGCTTCAGGTAAATACTGAATTTTAAAAATAATACTTCCACTAGATAGGTCTTTTAAGAAACACTGCACGTATTTTCTGTCTTGCGTGGGACTAGAACAACAAGATTGATCAAACTGGATCCATAGTCCAGCAGTTCCTGGTGGCTTTTCATGATTCCTGTTTTTTAGCTGTACTTATGTATACCACACAGACCTTCCATGCCATATTGAGAAAAAGATTTGATAAAGGAAAAAGCAGGGGGATAAGGTGTCAATAATTATCACTGTCCTGTTGAGTCCAAGCTCCCAGTCAGGTCAATTTGTTCCCTGTTGCCTCAGCATGGTTAAAGAAACTTAGAGGAATAGGAAGCACAAATATCTCCTGGTGATGGGGCTTCTTGGTGGTTACTGGGACAGAGACAAAGCTTCTCTCTGGGCTCTGGGGACACCAAGTTAAGAGTCTCAGGTTATCTGAATGGCCTCAGTTCTGAGTTTGGTTGCTGTTGTTCTTTAATAAGGAAAATGTTTAAACATCCCATTTTTACTGGAAAAAAATCTATGCTTTCCAAATTGGTCTCCTTCCTGAACATGTTTTCCCCAAACTACTTCTGAAGTGTACCTTTTCATCTTGATTTTGAGATGAAAATAAATACTAAAGTTTTGGAATTGTCCCGCAGGCTGGAAAATCTATTTTTGAACCAGCTTTGTACACAACATCTGCAAAATAAGAGAGAGCAGTATAGAGATTTCATTCCCTACCTGGAGGATAAAGCCCAGCTGTTGTTCCACGGTTCAGAGCCATGAAGAATATCATAATTAAAAGACACTGACAGGGGCATCTCAGGTGGCATAATAAACTCACCTGTAACTTACCTCTATACTTAGCAAACAGATTTTTTTTTAAAAGAATGGTTAAAATTAATGATAACACAGGTAGCTCAAACTCCAGAAGGAAGTATGTGCTATTTGCTGCACAAATTCTTCCCTTTCAGCTTTGTTTTCATTTACAGCTGTGCAAGCCAAGTATAAAATGCAGCTATTTTGACTTTGTAGTATTTTATGTCTAGTTTGAACAGTTGTAAAAGACTGATGCAAGGCAGCCAAGAATTGGACCTTTTCCGTCTTCTGCTTGTTCTGTGGTGCTTGGTTTTATGTGGTACCTTTTACGCTAAACCAAAGTCACAGAGGAGGCTAAACAGTAAAATAAAAGCCTGACATGCTCTACTAAATCTTATTCCCCAAACCAGAATAATTTTAATGTCTTAAAAGTTTTATCCATTGGGTCCCTGTGGGAGGAAAATGCTGGATTCGTAGCAGATTTATTTTCACTAAATTTCTGAATTTCAATCAGGTTTGATCTAATAACTGTCAGCTGACCTGATTAAAGCGTACCTCTCTTCTAGTTGATTTAAATCAACTTGGCTGCTACACAGGAAGCTAAAATACATGCTGGCCATCTGGTACACTAAATTCATTTATTTTGGAGAACTTTGCTTTAATTCAATTACCAGGACCATATAAAGAACAGTTGGGGAGGGCACCATTTTTTACAAACATGCTTTGTAAGAATTGAAATAAATAACTGTCTTTACCTTGGCTTTCAGGTTGAGGGGGGTGTGGTGGTTTTTCATATTCTTATTTTTTGGAGAGAGAAATGTTTGGTTTGGAGAAGCTGAGCAATGGTTTTAGACTTAAAGGGACGAGATCACACACAAATCGTTTAAAAGGAGCAAAGTGAAGGCCCTGGCATGTTACTGACTTAGCAAATTGTCGCATGTATCCTCAACTTCATGAGGAATGCCAGCAATGGATGCCACCCAGCATATGGGTACAGCGAATGACAAAGCCCCCGAAAAAGAGAAGAGAAAGGAGACAGGAACCCCCATAGGACTATTTGACCTTTAGTCATGTCTGCAAAACTAAATGGCCCGAATTTAATCCTCAGCAGTACATTCTTCAGGAAGTGAAAATTTTCAGCAATCAAAAAAATATGAAGCAGCTTCACAATCTTCAAAATAACGTGTTAACAAAGCAATTTCGAGAGAGAAAACCTATTAAAAATGGCTTTTCATTTATTTTTTTTCCTGTTACTCATAGGAGACAGAACTTCATAAAAATGATGGAAACCATTGATAAAAAAATACTAATTAGCATACATATACTATTGGCACATCTTTCATAATTCAACTCTTACTGCAAATAAAGGAGTCTCTTTCCACAATAGTTATGTTAGACCAGGTAGCAACGGCTCCCGTTGCTTGCTGTTCCCATCTCATCGCTCTCCAGTGTGCCAAGTCCCAGGTAGCCCCTCCTCTACCAGCATCTTTCTGTTGCACCTCTGTGACAGTCACACAAACGAGCTCGCCAATGTACATTTGTAGGCCACCCGTTTGACAAAATGAGTGAAAAGTGTGAAAAGCTTGGTATTGAACATGGGCACACCATAAAAAGAAAATAGTGACTTGACACATTGGTTGGCATAGGACGCTTACAAGTTGGACTGTCTTCCAGATTTGCTGTGCTGCAGGTGTAGGAGACGAATCTGTATTTCAGGTTCTTACGTGGGATACGGTGTAGGCAACTGAGGACTGAGAGGAGGGCTTGAATAATATAAAGAGAGTAAGAAAGGATTTCCCTGAAAGCTTTAATTACAGTTCTAAAGCAGAAAACTTAAACAGGCTTTAGAATAAGAAATATTTTAAAGAATAGTATTGTGACCTTGCAAATTACTGCTAGTGTTGCACACAGTGCAAAATCACGATAAAAATTATGTAAATACTGTAACGTGGTTAACATTTTCAGTATCTGACTCATAAATTAACATGAAAATAGTGCATATTTTAGGATCCAATGAGGTCTTTACCCATTGCTTGGCTTAGGGTTGTAGCTCTGAAAGACAGAGCATCAGAGAGAGCTCGTGTCTGGCTTTTGTGTGGTGTTCGGAGCCCTCTTGTCACATCTGTCAGCTGTTGGGCAGGAGCTGCACTCCATAGACTTGCTGGCATGAAGACCAACCAAGTGTGTGTTGATGCTCGGGTCTAATGGGAAAACACAGAGTAGTAGTTGTTTAAAAATACAAACCAGGTTCCTGCTCTGCTGTTGGGCTCACGATAACAATTGTGGCTATTCCTTACGAATAACATAAAGGTCAATTTTGACCAATGTTCAGGTTAAGAAAAAGAAGTAGTATTGGTCTTAGTGATTCTTTTGATACGTCTTAAATGAAAACCTTAGTTTTCTTAGTTTGAAGCAACTTCTTTTTGTTTTGTAATTCAGTTATCGTGTACTGATTAAGATAGAAAACTAAAAGGTCAACAGTGAATCAGTGTTGAAGACAATGGAAGAAAATATTTTACCAGACTTGGTATAAGTCTGTTTGTTGATTATCATTTTTCAGGAAACTATTAGATTTTATTTTTAATCCTAATTTGGGAGGAAAAACATGCAAGGTCCCAAATATCAGCACAAGAAATATATTTCTCACCCAGCTCTACTCAAACTGCAGATTCATTTCACTACAAACTAGGTTACTTTCTACTGAAAGGTCAGATAAAAATGGTCTTTTATTACTGGCCTGACTTTTTTTTTTTTAAATTCTGGTTATTTTATTGTGTATAGGTAGAGAAGTGTTGGTGTAGGAGCAGACAAGAAGGGACAGGGAACCTCTGCCAGCTTCCCCACCACTGAATCCACATCCCATTGCTGTCCCTGCATCCTTGGGCGTCATGCACCAGGGCTGAACCTCTTTCGTTGCAACACCATAGTAAGTATTTTGCTCACCTGAGTCCCTGGCAATAAACCTCACATGGTTCTTACTTACCTTTCCTTTGTAAAACAGTTGCAGTGTGTTTTACAGTCCCCCCGTTATTCTGGACTTTCAGATTTAATCTCTATCAGTCATGCTGCTGCATCACCCTCCCTGCCACCAGTGTGAACTGGGGAGTCACCCAGGGGCACCCAGCTCTGAAAAGCAGCAGAAGTGGGTGGTTACTTCAGCCACCCCGAGCATGAGCAGCTTGCAGCGTCTCGCTGTGATGGGCTGTGTTTTCAACCACGTTTGTTTCATTAAGGCAATGCTATCAGAATTAAAGTAAGAGTTAGTGCCTGCTTTAAGGCCCTATAATAAAAATTAATGGTTTTCATCCCTTAAAACCATTAGATACTTAATCAGAACATACATAGTTAAATAAATGTTGTTGACAAAGATTTACTGTGTTACCAAAATAGAAAGGAAGAAGAGGAAAAAAAAAAAAGGAAAGAATATTGGTGGGGTTTCACATGTTTGCTACCACTGTAGGAAGAAACCCCATAAATCCATCACTGCCATACAGGCAAAGTAGGATTCATTTCAACTGGTTTCGTATTTCTGATCAACTAGCTCATATTCTGGTGAACAGAGGTTGTGAAATATGTCCATTTTTTCATCCTTCAGTTAGATTTACTCAAGTTTTAAATAGATTCATAGTGGCTGGATTTTGCCCCCTTTGAAAATCATGCCCTGTTTTCTTCATACACTTCTGTGATCCGTTGAAGCTGATGGGACTGTTGTGAGGAAGCCAACGTAGAAGCTGTAGAAATGTAAAAATTCATTAATTGTATGTTTTACCCCAGAAAACCATAATCTGAATAAAACATTCAGACAACCAAGTACTGCACAAATATCTCCAATATGCTTAATTCAAATTTATCTTGTATCCCTTGTGAACCTATGCATGCAAAAAAAGCATATCTTTTTTGTGAGAATGATCACGTTTTAAACAGAGAGAAAAAATGTGCAGTGCTAAAATAATCTTTAGGATGCTAGGTTGTAGGAGAAGTCCACAGATGAACACAGCGTGGCAGCTGTACAGGGCTGAAACTATTGTAATTCCTAGGTTTCCATTTAAACTGTTGTGCAGGGAGAGATAATCATAATGGGTGCAATCCACAAGCACTGCAAATAGAACGCCAAGATTTGAAAAAGTTCAGGAGGTGGTAAGCCATATCTTCATTTTAAACTGGAATAGATGGCTTGGATCTGTTTGGGGATACCCACAGGTGTCAGTTAGATGTCTGTGCATGGACTGGAGTGGTTGGATGAAATTTTCATTCCTTAGCTGCCAACCTACAGCATCTTTAAACACCACTTTGGCCAGTCCATCCCTATTTCACAGAGTAGCAGTGTTCACTTTACATGTGATACAAAGACTGTGCATTGGTAGTTTAAGCAAATTATAATAAAAGGGAAATTTTCTAAAGGCTAAAAGCAATTTTGCCATTGCAAAGTATTCAGAAGCTTCCATTAAGTATTTTCTCTTTTTAATTGCACATGTCAGCTTGGAATGGCTCTGTTTTTAGTGCAGTTAGTAGCATATTAGTTTTTTTCCCTCCAGGGGAAGAAATTAATTTCCCCCTCCAATCAAACGCCAATATAGAGCATTTAAATAATTTCTCTAGCAAACGCATTTTTCTGTCTTGCCTATGAATGAAAACAGAGATTTATTCTTTGTGCTTGATTTGTATTTTTTTCTTCTACAATTGTGAGCTTATATTTTTAAAATATAAATGAACTGAAGTGATTTGTCAATGCAATTTTTAAATTCCAGTTTTCAGAGCAGTTTTCTGACTAATCTCTATACATTTATCTGGAAGGGGGGAATATAGAACCGACTGAGGACATTAGCAGTGATATGTACTCAACTTATTTCTGACTGATTGATATAATTGTAGCTCTCCAAGTCCTATTGTGATTGCAGGATTAGATATATACTTTTATTTCAGTTTAGTATTTTGGAGCAATGCCTTCTGAGGAAGAAAGAAACTAATAATTTCTTGTCACTAGCAAGCTGTAATTATATGTATTTATATTCAACCTTTCCAGATACTACTCATTAACATTTACTTGGCACAGGCACAGTTTACATTTTGATATACTGCTTTTGTGTAAAGGTTATAAAGACTATGGTAATCTTTGACTTGCTCTTGTTCCTTCTCCTGAAAGTGCTGGGGCTATGTCAAAAGATAAACTTGAGACAACAAGGATTGGACTATGGATTTTACTTTATTCTGCTAAACAATCTCATTATGGTAGTCATAGCAATACTAATGTAAAAAAAAAAAACAACAAACAAAACACAAACCAAAAAAAAAAACCCAACACAATAAACCCAAGAAAAAAACATTAACAAACCAGTTCTAGCCTTAATGCCATGACACTGTGAACTACTCCTAGATACACAGAATAACTTCAGTTGTAAGGGACCTCTGGAGGACATCTGGCCAGACTTTATGCTCAAGCCAGAGCTGGCTTCAATGTTAGATTTAACTTCTTCAAAGTTGGACCAGGCTGCTCATCGCCTTGATCACGCAAGTTTTGAACATTTTCCAAGAGTAACCCTACCAGTGCCCACCAAGGGGCAAGAGGAGACACCGCTCTGAACTACTTTCCTCTTCCATCCTGTGCTCTGGAGGGACACCAGTTTTCTTTTTGCTCCCTGAGGATGGGAAAGTGCAGCTGGAAATACTTTCCTATGCTGAATTCTCCACCTTTCCAATCTTCCTGGAGGCATCCATAAAAAATAAAAATGTCATGCACAATTTTGGGTAGCAATAAAAATAAATTTATTGTCATGACAATGACTATTCTAATTATAGTCTAATTAGAATAAAAGCAAGGGGGATACTTTGAAAGACACTGTTTCTCAGAAGGGAGAAATTTTATTTGCTTGATTTTTCCTTCTTCCCCAACTCCTCCCTCCTCTGTTGTTTGAAGCTCCAAAGAAAAGAAAAACAGTTGAGGAAAAGAGAAGTGATTTAAGTGCATGTTGGCATTTATTTCTGACTGCTGTAAGGCTATTTTAATCTTATTAAGGTGGATTTCTTCAATGAGATCAGTCAGTGGAATTGGGTATAATTAATGGTTCACCATGTATTGTACATTTGGAACTGTGTATTAGCAGCATGCCCTTTCCCATGGCTTTCTTGTTCATGTTTCCTTTTTTTTTTTTTTCCTTTTGTTTGAGAAGTAAGGAAGCTATGGCTTTAAAAATAGTTGGTAAGGTTTCCTTTTGTAGATTTCAGTTTTGCAGACTGATCTTTGCTTCTAACAAAGAGGAGAAATTTTCTTCTCCATTTGTGCTCCTGTTGGACTCATCCAAAGACTAAGCACTTTTGGGGCTACCTGGTGTTACAATTTGATGGTTTCAAAGACTTTCTCCTTTGCAGCACCCAGAATATGCACTGGACACAATTCACTCAGCTTGTCCAAATAAAGACCTTCATGAAAGCACTTAAAAAAAAAAAAAAAAAAAAAAAAAAGGTATGTTGCCCCAAATTATGTTGGACTCTCCTTGGGTGATACTTTTCAAAAAATTCATATGTGATCAGCAGTCATCTCGTTGCAGATGGCTGGTATTTCTAATTGGCGTAGGCTTTACTGTCGGCTAATTGTCTGCTTAAAGCCGGTTGTGTAAACCAGGTGAAGTAATAGCCCATGAGACATTATAGGTGATTAGTAAAAAATAAAGTTTTCTGAAAGACTGAGGCATCAACTGACTGAAAGCCATTTCTTCACTAAAATTTCAGCAGTTCAGGAGGACTGGCTGGTATTATCAAGAAAATGAAAAGTGAAGTGGTTAAGGTACTCAGCATGTAAAAAAATCGGTGTGTAAAAAACCAAAACAAAACAGAACACCCCCTCTAGATTATATTTGATCAAATAAATGGAAAAAATGGTGGTTGAATAGCTGATAGCAAACGAGAGTGAGATGCAGGTGAATTTTTCTGCTCTCCAAGTAGAATTAATTGCTGCAGAACTGGAGAAGGGAATTTGTGTTTGGCAGCGTTATTGACCTGCGATTTTTCACACATGATCTCAGCAGCTTAGAAATAGCCAACATGTCAAATAAAACAGTGGTTATTGGGGGGGGGGGGGGGGAAAGAAGATAAAATTAAAACAAAATTGACTTTAATTATGG
>JANHGO010000002.1:4469781-4512321 GCA_024606505.1 Aquila spilogaster
GGCTTGCTTCCCTTTATCCTGAGTCTAGGATGACAAGCTAACATTGCATTAGTAGCATAAAGTGACATAAGCTTTCACCAGCTTTCTGTACAGTCTAAAATAAAGTTCCATCAGAGATGACATTTTAAAGATACTACGTAATAAGTAAGGTTATTGTGCCTGTTTTCTAAGCAGACTAAGCTTATTCGTAGAAACAACAGCCCAGTAATTGTTGCTGCTTATGACATTAATTAAGCAATGCTATATGAAGCCTTGATTTTGTAATCTTTTCTGCATATGAATAGTCTGAAGTTCAATGCAGGCTAATGATTAGGACCCACTTGAAGCACTCGGTTTGTTTTGCGCTGCAGTTTTCAGATCCCTTTGACTCACAAGTGGCTGGAATGCTACAAATGGCAAATACGAGTACAGCTAAAAATGGAAAGAGAAGTAAATAGACAAAAACTTGAAGGAGTACTTGGATGCTTGCTGCTGCCATCACAACTACGGGCACAAAATGGCATCATTTCGTTATAAGAATTGGAGGGAAAAACGTAGGGGTTTCCAATGCACTCATGGTTTTTTAGATTTTGCACATTTGTACTACGCAAATGTCAGTTTCTGGTGCCATGGTTTTCACGTGCTCAGCTCTTTTGGATGTTTGGTTCAATCTGATCCTGTTGCTCCCCAGTTCTGTGCTTGGATGCAGTGCACCAGGTGAGGAGCTGTGAAATGCCCTGCAAGAACTGGGGGCTGACAGAAAGATAGAAAGAAAAGCAAGTATTCCATTGATCAATTCTGCATATCACTATTTCATTTATTTTTTTCTCTTCTGTCTAGACAAGGAAGTTTGGAAGTGTGATTTAATGCCAATCTGCAGCGCAAACTTATCCTTTGAACATCTTTTTAATAAGGGCATGCCACAGTAAGCCAAGTCAAATCAAAGCAACAGTTTTTTTTAAAGTCTTATATGCTTCAAGAGAAAAGGCAGATACATCTCTAACACTAATGAATGAATCTTTTCCAGCCCCCCTGTTTTCTAACTGGCTACTATAAGACAAAAAAAAAAATATATCACAACTGT
This sequence comes from Aquila spilogaster, assembly GCA_024606505.1. NCBI lineage: Eukaryota > Metazoa > Chordata > Aves > Accipitriformes > Accipitridae > Aquila > Aquila spilogaster. Next base: position 4,470,845 of record JANHGO010000002.1, read on the forward strand.
GTATGTCCTTCCTGGATATACATTTTCTCTCCTGTAGAGGGCTGGAAGAATGGGATCTAATTGGATCCACATTCTAGCAGTTCCTGGTGAATTGCCATGATTTCTGGCTTCCTTTCCTTGTATCTATGAATATTGCAGGTCCTTCTATACCGTACTCACAAAAAAGATCCGATAATGTCAAAAGCAGAGGGTTAAGCTGGAAATAACTATCAGTGTTCCGTTGAATGCAGTCTCCCTGTCAGGTTCATTTGGTTCAAGCCATCTAGGAACTAAGTTAAAGAAAGTTATAGAAAGCACAACCATTTTCTGGGGATGGAGCTTACTGGGACAGACACAAATCTCTTTGGGCCTAGGGGACAGCAAGTCAGGAGCCTCAGATCATCTGAACGGCTTCAGTTCTGTCTGGTTGGTTTGTTGGCTTTATTTAACGTGAAAAATGTTTAAACATCCCATTCTGATTGGTTTCATCTGTTATTTCCAAATTGATCTCTATCTCTTCCTGAATGTGTTTTCCTCAAAATAATTCTGAGATGTCCCTTTTCATCTTGATTTTGAGATGAAAATAAATCTTAACATTCTGGAATTGTCCCTCAGGACGGAAAATCTATTTTTGAAACAGCTTTGTACACAACATCTGCAAAATAAGAGAGAGCACCATAGAGATCTCCTTTGCTACCTGGAGGATAAAGCCCAGCTGTTATTCCATGGTTCGGAGCCATGAAGAATATCAAAATTAAAAGACACTGACAGGATTATCTCAGGTGGCACAATAAATTCACTTGTAAGTTACCTCTATATTTAGCAAGTAGATTTTTTTACAAAAAGAATGGTGAAAATTTATGGTAATATAGGCAGCTCAAACTCCAGAAAGAATTATATTCTATTTGCTGCGCAAATTCTCCCCTTTTGGCTTTCTTATCATTTACAGCTGTGCAAGTCAAGTACAAGATTCAGCTATTTTGTCTTTGTAGTATTTTATGTCTAGCTTGAACGCTTGTGCAAGACCAATGCAAGGAAGCCCTTTTTCTCCTTCTCTTCATTCCACGGTACTTGTTTTAGCAGTGTTTTTTACACCAAAACAAAGTCACAGAGTAGGATGAACTGTAACACAAAAACACAACATGCTCTTCTAAGTCTTATTCCTCAAACCAAAATGATTTCAATATCTTACAAATTTTATCCATTGTGTCCTTGTAGGTGGAAAATGTTGGATTTGTAGTAGTTTTATTTTCACTAAATTTCTGAATTTCAATCAAGTTTGATCTAATAACTGTCGGCTGACCTGATTAAAGCGTACCTCGCTTCTAGTTGGTTTAAATCAACTTGGCTACTACACAGGAGCCTGAAATATGTGCTATTTTAGACAGCCATCTGGTACGCTAAATTCAGTTATTGTAGAGAGCTTTGCTTTAATTCACTTACCAGGACTGTATAAAGAACAGTTAGGGAGGGGACTGGCTTTACAAACACACTTTGTAAGAGCTGAAATAAATAACAATCTTTATTGGGGAACTGTGGCTGGGGGGTTGGTTTTTCAGATTCTTTTTGAAGGGGAGAGAGAAATGTTTTGGATTGGAATAGGTACTGAGTGATTATTTAAAACGTAAAGGAACAAATTCATATATGAATTATTTAAAATGAGCAAAATAAAGCCTCTGGCATGTTACTGACTTAGCAAATTGTCCCATGTATCCTCAGCTTCATTAGGAATGCCGGTAGTAGATGCCATTCAAGCTTTTCATTCTGATAAGCATTATGGATACAGAAAATGACAAAGCCCAAAATAGAAGAAAAAGGCGGCAGATACCCCCATAGGATAATGCAGCCTTCAGTCAAGCACACACAATTAAAAAGCATGACTTTAAGCTTTAGCAGTACATTCTTCAGGAAGTGAACATTTTCAGAAACCTGATGGAAAAAAATGTGAATCTCCAATATGGCATCAACAAAGCAATCCTGAGGGAAAGTTAAAAGGGAAAAAAGATTTTCCTCCCCTCCCCCCCGACTCCCAGTTCCCTATGGCAGACAGAAGTTCATAAAAATGAAGGAAATTATTGATGAAAAATGCTAATTGGGAAATTTATTTTTTCATAATTCAACTCTTATTGCAAACACAGGAGTCTCTTTCTACAAGAGTTGTGTTGGACACACAGTAGCAGCTCTGGTGGTTGCTGTTCCTATCTCAGCACTCTCCAGCACGTCAAGCCCGAGGAGACCATTTTCCACCATCACCTTTCCTTTGCACCTCTGTGACTCTGTCACACCAGCGAGCTCTATAACGTACTTTGTAGGCCACTTTTGAGAAGCTTGTTGTTCCATAGGGGCCTGCTATAAAAAGAAAATACTGACTTGTCATGCTGGTTGATGTAGGAAACTTGCAGGCTGCGTCGTTTCCCACCTTTGCTGTGCTGCGGTAACTCCCAACCCTTGAAGCAGCTGTTTGGACCATCACAGAGATCACAAAACGGAGCAGAACACAGCTCATTTTGCAGTTTAAAAAATTTATCTTCACTAGTGATGCTACTTGTATGACACAATCTTTCCAGTTCATTAAATGCATTAACCAAGCTGTTCCAGTGCCAGCAAATGATGCCATCCTGTGCGGGCTGATGACCTGGGGCTTGAAATTAGAAATGACAACGGGTTCTGCCCCATGCCTCCAATGAGCCTGATTTTACTTCCTGGTTAAGCAACCAGGAGAAGCAGGAGATGAATTTGTGTCACACAGGACATAATCAGTAATTCATAATGACATCTGAGTCGGCAAATTGGGCCTCTGTAATATATTGGGCCCATGCTCAGAGGAGACATCGCAGCAGAGGACGTCTTGCACAGGTATAAGGGTCCAGGCTGTAAGTCAGGTCTGCACGTGGGAGGCTGTGTGGGCAATGAGAAGTGAGAGGAGGCTTTGAATAATATAAAGAGAGTAAGAAAGACTTTCCCTGAAAGCTTTAATTGCAGTTTTAAAGAAGAAAACTTAAACAGGCTTTAGAATAAGAAACATTTTAAAGAAATTAATGTGATTCTGCGGAATGTATTGTGACCTTTCAAATTACTGCTAGTGTTATGCACAATGTAAAATCACGATAGAAATTATATAAATACAAGAACTTGCTTAACATTTTAAATATCTGACTCAAAAATTATCATGAGAATGGTGCATATTTTAGGATCCGATGATGTCTTTACCCAGTGCTTGACTTAAGCATGTGAATGTGTCAGAGCAAGCGTCAGAGACAGCTCACGGCTGGCGGCTGCGTGCGCTCACAGCTGGCAGTGGGCAGGAGCTGTGTGTGATGGATGTGTTGCATGGGGACTCACCAGGTGTGGGCTTGGCCTCTGCTACCATAAGCATGCGAATGAATAAAGTAAAAGTCAATGTTGGCCAATGCTCAGGTTTAAAAAAAAGTACTATAAATAATTAAAAGTCTTCTTAATGATATATTTATTTTTGAAACGTGTTAATGTGTTCAATGAAAACTTTGTCTTTCTTAGTTGGAAGCAAGTTTTCTTGTTGTGTAATATAAACGTTGTGTGCTAATTAAGGCAAAAACCAAAACGGTCTACGTTGAATCAGAGTATTTGGAAGGTAATGGAAAAAAACATTTTAGTTGGCTCAGTACAAACGTGTTTATTGATTATCAGTAGTCAAGAAATCGCTAGGTTTTTATTTTTAATACTAATTTGGGACACAAAGCATTTAGGACAACAGACATCAGCAGGAGAAATCTATTTCTTGCCCAGCCCTACTCAAACCGCAGAGTAATTTCTCTATAAATAGGTTACCTTCTACTGAAAGGTCGAAGTAGAAATGGTCTTTTATTGCTGGACTTACACTGAAAAAAATCAAGTTGTTTTACTTTGTATGTCTAGAGAATTGTTGGTTTGGGAGCAGATGTGAGGGGACAGGGCAGTTCCACCAGCTTCCCCACTATCAAACCACATCCCATCCACTTTGCTTAGCTGAGTTTGTGGCAATAAACCAGACCATGCTTTCTGGCATGTGGACTTTGCCTTTCCTTTGTAAAGTGATTATAATATTTTTTTACAGTCCACTGGTTAGTATGGATTTAATCTCCACTGTTGTATTGCAGCACCATGCCGTGCTGCCATGTTACCAACTTCCCACTAATGAGAACCAGCTGGCACCAAGGGGTACTCAACCTCAAAAAGCATCAGGTCACCAACACCGCATTGAGCATGGCAACCACATGGCCACTGTGATAGACTGGGTTTTTAATGACCTTTGTTTCATTAAGGCAATGCAATCAAGATTAAAGGAAGAGTTACTGCGTGCTTTAAGACTGTAATCAGAATTAATGGTTTTCATCTCTTAAAACCATTAGATAGCTAATCAGAACATATATAGTTAAATAAATGTGATTGACAATGATTTACAGTGCTACCAAAATAGAGAAGAGAACAAAAAGGAATGGATATTGGTGAGGTTTTGCATTTTTGCTACCCCGTGAGAATAAATACATTAGTAGGTGTTCTATCTCTGCCATACTGGTTCCATCTGGTCTTGTGTTTCTGTTCAACTACCCCACGTTCTAGTAAAGAGAAATTGCCAAGTGCACTCATTTTTTCATCCTTTATTCAGATTTACTTGAAGTTAAATAGATTTGTAATGGCTGAACTTCCTCCCTGTTTGAGCTTTTTTTCCTCCTAGATTTGTGTCTTCAGGTGAAGCTGATATGTCCCAACTACTGAGACTGTTGGGAGGAAGCAAACGCAGAAGCTGTCAAAATGTGAAAATGCACTAATTTTATGTTTTACCAAAAAAAAAAAACCAAACCCTGACCGTGATTTAATCAATCAGACAACCCTGAATTGCATAAATAGTATAAATTTTCTTATAAAAGAATCTCACATCTCTTGTGAAACTATATGTGCTAGTAAAGCTTTTCAGAAATTTTGAGTAGCAAATAACATTTTGATTTTATCCTGGAAAAGATGGTTTGGGACTGTTTAGGGATACCTGTAGGTGTCAGTAGATTGCTACAAATGGACTGGAGTGAATAAAACTTTCCTTCCTCCAATCTGCTGTCAAACTACAGAATTGTTAAACACGACTTTGGCCAGCCCATCTCTATTCTAGAGTTTCACAAGCATTCACCTTACATCTGGTAAAAAGACTGCATTGGTACTTTGAGTAAATTATATTAAAATGGAAATTTTCTAAAGGCTAAAAGCCATTTTGCCATTGCAAAGTATTCACAAGCTTTCATTAAATATTTTCTCTTTTTAATTGCAAATGTCATTTTGGAGTGGCTCTGTTTTACTGCAGTTAGTAACATATTAGCTTTTTTTCCTCCAGGGGGAAAAATGATTTCTTCCCCTCCAACCAAAGGCAATATAGATCATTTAAATAATTTGTTTAACAAACACATTTCTTCTCTTCTGCCTATGAATGAAAACATAGATTTGTTCTTTGTGAACTTATACTTTTCAAAATAAAAAATGAAATGATGTCTCAAAACAATTTTTAAATTCCAGTTTTCCGAGCGGGTTTCTGACTAATCTCTATGCGTTTTTCTGTAAGGGTGGAATATAGAACTGATGGAGGACATTAGCAGTGATATGTATTCAACTTATTTCTGACTGATTGATATAATTGTAGCTCTCCAAGTCCTATTATGATTGCAGGATTAGATATATACTTTTATTTCAGTTCAGTATTTTGGAGCAATGCCTTCTGAGGAAGAAAGAAACTAATAATTTCTTGTCACTAGCAAGATGTAATTATGTGTATTTATATTTAACCTTTCCAGATACTACTCATTAACATTTACTTAGCACAGGCATAGTTTACATTTTGATATACTGATTTTGTGTAAAGGTTGTAATGACTATGGTAATCTTTGACTTGCCACTGTTTCTTTCCTGAAACTGCTGGGGCTATGTCAAAATATTAACTTGGGAGAACAGAACCCTTCTGTTGGAAGGGACCTATGGATGACAGCTGGCCAAATCTTATGCTCAAGGCAAGGCTGGCTTTGGCATTGAATCTGACTGCTCAGGGCTCTGGTCACTTACGTTCTGAGTATTTTCCAAGAGATGAGTAAGTCCACCAGTGCTCTCCAAGAGGTCTGAGAGGATATCACTCTGAACCACTTTTCCATCCTGTGCTCTTGAGGGACACTGTTTTATTTTCTCTCACAAAGGATGGGAAGGCACTGCCAGGAAGATTGCCACCCATTTCCTACACTGAATTCTTTGGCTTTCAGATCTTCCCCAGAGGCGTTCACAGAAAATAAAAATGACATGTATAATTTTAGGTTGCAATAAAAATAAATGTATAGCCACGATGATAACTATTCTAATTACAGTCTGATTAGAATAAAAGCAAGGGGGATATTTTGAAAGACAATGTTTCTTGGAAGTGAGAAATAATGTTTACTTGATTATGTTTACTTGATTTTTTCCTCTTCCCCAACTCTTCTCTCTTCTGTTCACTGAAAAAGAAGAAAAACAGCCTAAGAAAGAATAAAGAACAGTGACTTGAATGCATATGTGTTGGCATTTATTTCTGACTTCAGTAAGGCTATTTTAATCTTAATGAGGTGTATTTTTTTCAATGATGTTAATTAGTGGAATTGTATGTAATTAATGTTCCACCAAGTACTGTGCGCTTGGAACTATATATATACAGAATGCTCTATCTCATGGCATTTGTGTTAAAGTTTCTTTTTTATTTCTCTTTTTTTGATCTATTTGTCTGAGAAGTAGGGAAGCTACTGACTTTAAAAATGCTTGGTAAATTTTCCTTTTGTAGATTTCAGCTTTGCAGACTGATCTTTGCTTCCAGTGAACAGTAAGCAGTGAAATTGCTTACAATGACTGAGAGTGAGATTCAGAGTTAATTTTTCAGCACTCTATTTTTGAATTTTAGAATTAATTGAGGAAAAACTGGAGAAGAAAACACATGAGCGGTCGTGTCCACAGCACCTGGTGCTGTGATGGAACCTTCCTTTCCATGCAGCTTTCCTAAATCTGCCTCTGCCACACCAGGCAGCCCCAAGCAATACTAAGAGACCCCAGATACTCAGCTGAGCCATGAAGCACTACACAATGTACATATCTGGTCATTTTTTGAGAGCTCTTGAAATATCCTACAATAAAATATATTACATTTACATTAAAAATGACAGATACTCATGATCCTACCTGATCATGCCATGGGGAAACCTATCCTTTCATATTTTAAGTAACTGTACCTAGAGAAAACTGGAGAAGAGCCTTAGAAATGTCAGTTCACAAGTCGATATACCCATATCTGCCACCCTCTGACTATGGAAGTTTGGATCAGGCATTAGATTGAAAAGGGTGCTTTTGAGTAGAAGTATCATATGACATAGACCAGGGTGGCTCCAGCCCAATCTTATAAATTCTGGAAGGTTCATGTTTAAAGAAATGCTTTGCTGTCAGCAAACAACAAAATAATTGCTCTCTAGGGGGTGAAAAACACTGGTTAAGATGCAAACACAGATAAAATTCCACATCTTTTAGAGCATACTAACAGCTTGGTACACTGGGAATGGCAAATTGATCTGTGAATCTATAGGTAGTACAACAAATTTCTGCCTATTTCTGCATGTATACAATTTGAAACAAAGCTTTTAGATGATTATCATTCAAGGTTTGAAAGCATTACATCTTGCCCCTATCCTTTAGCTTCATTTTATGCTGAGAATAGACAAACAATCGGAGCCTTTATGAGATTTCCAATTTTAACTGAGTGCAGGTAACCTCATAGAGGCTCATGATGTCCATAGCTGGGTTGAAGGTTTCCTTTTAAAAGCTTCTACTAGACCCTGCTTGGTAGTGCTGGGCAGAGCTGCTGCTTTTGGCCAGTTCATGGTAGATACCTGATAAAATGTCTCTGAGTTGCCATGAACACTATAAAAAATAAAATGGAGGTATCATGCTGATTGTTTGATTCAGAAAATATACCCAGCAATATCCCAGAGGAATGATGGAGGATATTTTACTGCTTTCATTTCTGCTGGAATTTTCATTATCTGGTCTCCCAGACGGATCTGCTTAACAGATGCCATCTGGAAATTGCGAATGACTGCGGATCATTCATAGGAACAACCTTGGTGTAATCATAAACATTATCACACAACGCTATCTGGAAAAGGTAAATGAGCTGTGATCAAAACTCTGTTTTTGGCTTCATGAAATATTAGGATCTAGGGATATGGAATCATGTTCATCTTGAAGACTGCAAGACTTCAACCAGTTCACCACTGGGAGGATTTTTTGTGCAATACCATCTTGTACAGAAAAAAATCACGCTATTACATGTAAGATTAAACCTATGGCATGAGATGGGCTTATGAGTTGACTTGGCCAACACACGGCTTTGATAAGAGCTGCTTCGTGCCAAATTTAGTAGAAAAATGTGCAAGGGGATATTCTTCATTGCAGCAAACCGTGATTTTAGAAACCTAAAAGATCTACCTGAAAACTCTGCTGAATTAGCAACCGTCAAAATACAGTGGCCTTTAGTGTGGTGAGACATTACTGATCAAGAATACATACAGGGGACTTTGGGACATAACAACTTGATACAAGTGAGATTTCCAAAATGTGTGAAGGAATTACGACAGTATGCAAGAAAAGAGAAATGCATTTTTGGGGAATATAAGGCTAACCCACATCAGGTGTGTCTTGCAGGGCCAGAAGGGTGGCCAGTCATTAGGGTCAGTCATTAGGACCAGCTGTGGGAATGGCTTTAGGTTGAGAGTGCAGCTCAGGTTTTGCTTTGCTTTTGTAGAAGGTAGTGGAGAAGCTGTGCTTGGCTGGAGTAGCTCTGCTGATTAAGGTAATGCTTTTTATGGTGTTCTTTTTTTTCTTTCCTTGATACTGAGATCCTTTAGAAAAAGCCTCTGCTTTAGCAATGTATGAGATGTCCTTTAAGGTGTTAAAAATGAGCAGAATTTGTGCTTTCAACATCATTCTGGCACAAGTGTTTTCAGACAGTGAAGAGCTGTGTGCTAGGTACTCTGGTTAATGAAGTGTCCTTTGACGATTAATTTATCAGATTCAATTCATTATTTCATACCAAAAGAAGAAAAAAAAATAAATGTTAATGTTGAAAGCCTGGCTAAAATGCAAAAGAGGGGGAGGGAATCCAAATGACTGTGAAGAATAGCAAACATCAGCTCCTGTGTGCTGGTGTCAGGGGTTTCCTCCTTGTGCTTTCACTTCCCTGTCTGCAATAATCGGAAGGTTTTTCCTATGGAAGCGAGAAGTTATTTTCACTAAGTCTCAAGTATCCTGGGAAACTGGAGGCTTTGCAGGGTAGCTCCTCTTGGTGAAAGCTAGCTGGAATGAGCAGAAGTTTGTGCTGCGCTGAGCTCCTGTAGTTACAGTAACACCACTAATAACAGTCTGTATCTGTGATAAGTATACAGAATTTCTCATCAGGGAAGACTGTTCAAAGAAAGAAAAAGAATTCTGTTGAGAACAGTACACGTGGAAGTTGTGTTTAGTTTCCTAGAGCTTTATGGAGATGTTTATCTTGCTGCTAGAGGCTGAAATCTGTACAGTTTAAGAAACAGGTTGCTCACATGTAAAAGCTGTCAGCTCAGTTTATGGCCAGCCCTTGGACTCTCATCCATGACTTGATTCCCAGCCACGTGAACGATCTCATCCTTGTTGGTACGCAGGAAAGCACAGAGCAGTTCAGCTTCTGCTGGAGAATAGTGTGGAGTCTTTAAAGTGCTGGTGGGGTTTGTCAGAATCTGTTAAATGCAGGGGGCCTAAGTCCTCCTTTGAGAGAACTGCAATTTTCTGCCAGCTCCTCCTGAAAAAGATCCTGAGTATTCTATACAGTTATCAACTATATTAAAAATACATACATGTATAATTCTGCATCACTTTAATGGGCTCTAGGAGTCTTATTTCACCTTCCAATGCTATCTAAGAGTGCAATGACTACAGCTGCTGTGTCATGGTGCATGCAGAGTGTGTGACCTGAGGGTGTCCTCCGGTATTTCACTCTATTTTTTCATTAATGTTCATCAGGTTGATATGCAGGAAGATAACTGTTGTGATTTCTCCTCCCGCCCCCCCTTTCTTATTTTTAAACCCTGGGCATCCACTCATTTCTAATGAACGATGGGACTACGGTGCCTGAAGGCAATGCTGCCTGTCTTTGGTTTGCTTCTTTTATTTATGGGTTCAATACATGAGCCAACAGCAAAATATTTTCTTGGACCCGCGAGTGTTTCCTTTGGAAGCTTGGTGAAGGGGAAGGCTGAAACGGAGCTGGAGGCACGTCAGACGGGACGCGTGCTCTCGCCTCTCCCAGCACTAGGTGGCAGGCAGTGAGTAGAGATGCGCTGTGTAGGAGCGGGCTCGGAGCACCCGCCCGGAGACATCGAGCTGTGCCAAACGCGGAGTTAATTTGCAGAGACGCAGAAGTAACTGAGCAGTGACAGGCAGTTCGCTGCGGGAAAACCTGGGTGAAAGGGACAGGAGCTGGACCGACGCTGAGCTCCGAGGAGCAGCCTGTGGCATGCACTGGCTGGGCAGGGAGCGGGCATAGATGATGCGGGTGTCAACCCGGCAGCTTTTGGCTGGGTGTGCAAGGAAAGACATCAGCAAATGCTTGCTCTAAATATAATACCAAAAAATCACAGCACTCTCTTCTATGGTTTTGTTGTTTGTTCGTTTGCTTTTAATATAGATGGCAAAATACACAATAGTTGTCAGGCAAGAGCAGCTTTCAGTTTTGGTTTCGTATCCCGCATGGCTGTTACCAAATTTATCTTCCTAACTGTAGCAAAGAGGCATCAGTGGCAGCTCATGCACATATTTATAATTAAATGTATGAGCAAAAACAAAACCAGTGCTTGGAAGGTTTCCACCAGCAGCAGCCAAACTCCCTCTCTCTGTCCTCAGTGGCAAATGCAGATAATTCTCTTATTGCAAGGGGGACTTCTGCTGGTTTGACGTTATTTAGAAGGGGAAACAATATAGTTGATCTGTGCCTTTAAACTCAAGCAGGTGCTCTTGTCATCCCTCCAGGGAGTGCTGCTAACCAAACCCTCTTGCCTTTGCAAACCTGGGCTTTGCTGCCGCACATGGGAGCGGCACTGGCAGTGCCCCCGATGGGGTGGTCCTGCAGTATGAACTTATTCCTATTGCTTCTGCATCAAACAGCAGCTTTGTGAAGAAAGAAAGGGGGGGGAGGGGGGGAAGGAAAAAAAACAAATCCATGGGGAGTACCTTGTCTTGCTTTATCTTCTTCCTGCTAAATACGTGGTAATTACAGTGAGGGCCCCAGGGCATAGCACTGATGCAATGAGAGTAATGGCAACTTCAGAGAGCTGGGACCTCGTCCTTTAACTCTGGTGTATGAAAGCTATCAAAGAACAATCTTTAACTGATTTAATGTGATCCATAATAGTCTTCCACTTGCATTTCATGACATAGCACGCAGTCGTTGATATTGCTTCTTGAGTTTTGGATTCAAACCCCTTGCAAGAGCAAGGAATGAGCAATTTTTCAGACAACTGCACTTGGTGTCCCCTAATTGGGATGCTGTGATGGGACAGATGTGGAGTTCTTGGCTAATCGCCTTCGAGTGTAGCAGGTAGGGTAATGAAAGGAGTATTGATCTGTGTACCAGTGAACATTGCTCCTTTGAGTTAAGGAGATTGATTGATGATATATGAGTTTCTTCGCTTTAAAGACGATAAAGGAGTTGGTGTGTTATTGCAAGGAACATGACAAATCCCAATTTCATCAAATGTCTGCCACTCCTCTAATGTGATTCAAAAGCAAACATAAATCTTTGATTCAGGCCTTACTTCATGGATATTTTATTATCTCCACTCTACTGGATACATTTTTGGCAACTTAAGACAATCCTGAGCTTAAATGTCATGGGAAAAGCAACTGACAACAGAAGACTTCTGGATTTTGACTGTTACTGTGCATTCACTCCATGCAAACAGCATGACATACTCAATTTCAGATGCTACTAAGAGCTCTGAAAAGACATTGCATATTGCCTCCACTGTAGGCAGCTGTATCAACAAAATCTTTGGAAAGCATTGCTGCAGTATCAGTGGGACTTGTAACAGGCTTGGGTAGTTTTATCACCTTTTGAAGAAAAGCCTAGCATTGTTTAATAAAGGAGCAAACAAAGCCCCAGATTAACTGAAATGCAACAAAATCCAGTTTACTACATAAAGAACTAAAATCAAACCTATTTGTATAAACATGATGCTTCTCTGAAGCATGACTGCTTTTAAGATAGCTGGTTAATCAAAATTCCCTAGAAAATAAGGAAATGTATCTTTCACAGAAGTGCAAAGCGACAAGAAAACACAAGCAAGCCATTAAAAGAATCCTGAATAAATAGCTTCAAATTACAATGCACTTGCAGAGGAACAAACAGTTCCTGCAGGAGGAATTGGAGACTTTTCTTTCTGCTCCAGCAGTCAGCTTCCTATGAACGTTATAGGTAATAGGGGGAGTTTTTAAAGTTATTAAGATGGATCCTGCGTGTGTTCAAATATGCACTGTGAATTTATGACTTGGGTTCTTAATAGCATAACACCATTGGACAAAATACCAGGCTCTTCATTTTATGCAAGTGGACTATCCAGCTGAAGTCCATTTATCCTGTTTCACCTCTAATTTTACCTTGCTTTGACTGTATTAAGGAGCAATTAGTTATTACGGTGAACAGAACAACAACAACAAAAAAAAACAAACAGAAGTGTTAAAATAGAGGCTGCACTCTTCTTTCATCTCATTTATGGTTCTATAGATATCTGTTGTGAAACATCTACGTGTTCATGCACTGAAACACTTTGAAGAACTGTGGTTGTGGGAGCGATCCCTTCACCTGGTTTTGTACACAAGCAGAAATATCTGTAGGCATTTTAATTAAATGCTTAATTTTAGGCAAGTGTTGAATTCTACTTTTGTCTATGTGTGTGTTGGCACAATTCCTCACCCCCCTCTTGCTGCTGCTCCCATACCCTGGTTGCAGACCTGTGACACCTGGTCAGCAAGAATATTCTTTTAATGAAAGGAGAGATTTCATTATAATCTTGGCAACTTAAAAGGCTTGCTCAACTGGGTGTACTGGGAGCGTTCAGCTGCGATACATCATTTTATTACTTTATTCTTACATAGTTGGTTTTAAAATGTTAACATCTAACGCTGTCATCAAGCTATTGCTTCGTATGGATATAAAGCCCCTTGAGTGAGGGAGGACACGTTGGTTTTGTATCTGGCCATTGATGTGGCAGCATTGAGTCTGGCTGTTGGGCGCACCAGCTACTTTTGTTTGGCATTCAGCTCATAGCTCACAATAAAATCGGTACCGTCGTTTTATTTTCAGTCCCCTAATCTTTGGCAGGGGGGAAGGAAGAAAGGAAGGAAATAATGAAAAAGAATATTAATTAGAAATTTAATTTGTTCGGCAGAGCTTTGGGAAACGCAGGAACTTTCACTCCCAGTACATTCAGCAGAAGCAGTGTATGTCTCTAAATATGGCTGGAGCAATGATGCGTGCTGTTATTAGTTAGTCATTACACACAAAATCTTGAATAAAGACAGTTTAATTAAATGGCTTTCCTATTCCATGCCTTTCTCCATGAGATGTGCATTCCAACAGAAAAGGAGGCTCTGTGTGAATCCATCACAATACGTAGCGCACGGCTTTGCTTTCTGTGAAGTTGATGAAAAATAAGAATTGTTTTTTTCCATACCTCTCTTCCATACTTCAGTGGATCTTGGGAAGATTACCGCTTTCAGCAAGGACTCGGATACTTTATTGCGATTATAAGAGTATAACTAATGTTCATTGCAATACATATCTGCATAACTACACAGCCATCATGCAGCTTCAGTGGTAGTAGATCTTGTACAGAGCATAAGTGGCAATAAAATTCTAGGAGATATTCATTTTCAGGTGCTAAACTCTTTCAGAAGGATGCATGTTAGGAGGTCATGAGGCTCATCCCTTAAGCAGTTGTCATAGCTCATTCTTAAAGCCTGAACAGTCATGCCCGTGAAGAAGGATCGCTGCAAATGAAATATTTCAATAGACCATGTTTTTTAGTACAAATAAATAAGTCTAAATGGGATGTTAGATGGTAGACCTGGCAGGGCGCTTTCTTTAAAGTCTACAATACAGGCAGGATTGCTTCTCATGAATATGATGAATATTTTTTAAAAGGAAGAATAAAAGGAAAAAGAATGGGCTGTTTTAACTTAGACTAATGTCTAACATGATGGTGGAAAGCCCAGTAAAAACCAGACTTCTGAGACAAAGAAATTAATGGTGCAGTCAGACTGTCCAGTGTGTTTGAAATACGAAGCTAAACTGGATAGATGGTGATGGCACTGACGCTTTTGGTTCTTCTATCTCTATGAGAAACGTGTTAAAGCTGTGCATCGCTTCTCAATTTCCAGCTTAAGAATAGATGTTCATACAGTGATTGCTGAAGTAAACAGCATGGGATGGAAACTGGTAGGGAAAGAAGTGAGGTACATTGTACTTGAATCATCAGTCAGTTCTAGAGCAGGAAAAACAGGTGACAGCTTGCTCAAATGCATTTTACCTTGTTTGAATCTCCATCTGCTGAAGTCAAGTAACATGAAAGGCACACAGCGGTAGAATGAGGCTAAAAAAGCACTGATGAAAGGGAAAGTGCCTGTAATCTTACTAAAACCAGCTGCTGTGTACATCATCCCAAACTTATCCCAGCATTTGTTTCTTCACAGCCTTTCTAACAGCAAAGCACTCTTCTCTGATACGTACCCATGCTGGATGTATGTGAGCTGTAGCACAATATATTTATTATAAGGTAGTTTGCAGTGAAGTTCGGCTGAGTGAATGTGATGTAGATTGCAATTAATGATATTATTTCCCAACAGCAAAATCCTGTACTGTTTTTTTTACGCTAAAGTCAAATGTTTCCCAAAGAATCAAGCAAAGTAATGTAACATAATTTATGTCCTTGTTTGAAGCTGTATCATCTAGTACATAATTCCTATCAGCAGCTCTCTTATTGAGCAGGATTGCTGCTATCAATGCTGCTTTTATATTAGATTTTTTTTCTTTTATACAAGCATACACATTTTTCTCCCCAGCTTTGTATTGTATTATTTCTTTCAGTTGCTCATTCTCGCCAACCCCAAAGACAATCAGCTGAGATTGCTGGGGGTGAGGCAGAAGCATTCATCACTCCAAATTCTGGTGCAAAAAACCCAGGGGATCAGAGTGACTTCTGCATGCTGAAAGACGTCTGACTTTATAGTTCAGGAAAAAGGAGGGGAGGGTGGAATTCACTTGCAGGCTTTCACAGAGGAAACACAGGATGAAAAACATGTTACAGAAATAGAAAATAGGAGATTTATCTGGAATTACTTCTTTTAAATTCCTAGGTGAGCTGAAATCTTCCTTAAGAAATGGGGCAGACCCTGTTACATTTTATTTAATAACTCCCACTGTAATACCTAGCTCTAATGCAGCAGTTCGTGTGTAGGGTCCTGGAGGCACTGCTTTTTAACCCCTGCTTTATAGATAAGATGACTCATGTTCAGGAAATGTGAAGAAAGGTGACAGCAAGTGTCAGACACCTGAGCCCTGTAGGTTTTTTGCTGTAGGTTTGAATTTCACAGTTCCCTGATGGTATGTAATTACGATAGGCTACTCTGTCTCGTAACTAATAATTTAATTCATTCTGGACTAACTGTTTCTCAAGTAGAGGTGCAGTGATGGATGCTTCTCGCTTGCCTGGGTGCCTTCACCCTCTTGCTGTGCCTGCAGGGTGAAGAGCTGGCTGGCAGCTGGGGTAGGGCTGCTCAGCACCTCTGGCTGCTGCTCCACCAGTGCCTTGGGGCATCCCATGGGTCCCTGACCCTCATCCTGTTGGGCAGAGCTGCCTAAGGAAACACAAATGGGAACTGTGCAGAGCGCGCTCATCGGAGGCTTGGGACATTTTTGGTAGATTTATACCCTCAGCACATCCAGATAAATCTTTTCATTTTTAACTTCAAGAATTTACTGCTTGATGGGGTATCATTGGATGCCAGTACTTATCGTTTTCCCAGAGCTGACAAACTGACAAATGCCCACAGTGCTGTGTGGCATTTAAGCCACCCTAGCCCACACTATCTTGCAGCAGGAACACTGAAGATTCTCAGTTTGTTTGGCAAAACATGGTCCTGTGAATGGCTCAGAATAACACCACGGAAGTACACATCCAGTGGATGTGCTGCTGTGTTGGACAGGTGCTAAAGCTTCCTGCTGTCCTAGCTGCAGAGTGATCCATGTCCAGTACATGGCTGGAAGATCAGCTACAACTGTTGTGGTCTAGCATGATCACTTGGTTTGAGAATACCTGGGATATTTATACAATGGGGCCAATGTATACCTTTGTTGTGAAACAATCAAAAAACATCTGCTTCAGCCCAAGCAATTTTCATTTTTTAACAGCCACAGCAATCTCTGAGAGATTGTATATGTGCCGTCACTGAAAGGAGTGGCAAACCATGAAGAGACATTTCACAGAGTAACTCAAGTCTACCAAGCTATTGCAATTCAAGTGAGACTATGGGCATTGTGTTATTACAGGATAGCTTGACTACCCACGTTTCTTGGCATACTTGATGTCCTTAGGGAATTTAAATATTGAACTCCAATTAATCTTTGAAAGATACACATAAATCTCCAGGAAAGTGCAAGCAAACAGATCCTTGTTAGATGGGCTTGGATAAGACTTTCCTTGCACAGTTTCAGTTCCTGAGTTGAAATTCTCCTTAATTCTTTCTTCCTCCCCACCAACCTGAGTCCTCCTGTGGTGTATCTGCCCATCTGCAGAGACACCAGATCTCTAGAACTAAATTGTGTTGACCCAAATCCCAGCATTGAGATCTTCTAACGTCGCACTCCTCTTTGGGTCAGTCGCACCATCTCATTGCTGATTCTTTATTTTTAAAGCTGTTCTTTTCACTTCTCTAAGGCGCAAATGTTTTACTCGCGGAGAATTTTGAGAAACTGCTTTTGTTTCACAATGCGAGTTGTGAATTATTAAGTCCTTCGGCCTTTGTGTGCTGGTGGACCTTTCTTTGATACGGTTAAACACCTGAGAGGTGAGCCTCGGGGCTTTCCTCACTATGGGGTATAAAATATGGATTATTTCTGACAGTAAAAAAAAAAACCCTCACCTTTGAAATGTGTTCAGTGAGAAAAGTGTACAAGGTTACTGCAGCCCTAGGGCGACAGTAATGTAGGCTCCACAAGCTACACAAGTTTGACATTGTTTTTCTTTCTTAAAACAAAAAGCTGCAGCAAAACAGAGCACTGTACTGTACTTATCAGTGGGTGACTTACCAAGATCTGAGATGCAATGAATTTCACAATTTGATGTCTCAAAACTCAATACATCACTAAGGAGTTTGAAACGTTGTTTTTGTAAGATGAAGACCTTTGCTTGGTGGGATCTATCAGAGCTGTGCTGTTCAGCTCTCTGATCTAGCTATCTTTTCTCTATGGGACTAATGTAACGACAATTGCAAATCGATATTGCATTTTTCATTGTTTATGTATTATTGATTTAAAAAAAATAGGTTCTGTTTTTCTAATGCCAGCTGATTGATCCTCAGCTTGCTCCACTGAAAACTACTAAATGTCCTAAAAATATGAACTGTATTAGAGTTTGTTGCTGTGCTGTAATTTGCGGGAGATTAGGTATTTCTCCAGGATAAAGTATAGCTGTGCAATGCAACCTTAAGGCAAACCTAGGAAACTGAGCAACTCTGCTTTGCTAACAATTCTGGACAAATTCAGTGCCAAAGGAGAGACTGCTGGGGTTTCTTGTTCTCCTTTACCCTTCAGTATGCAGCACAGAAAGGCTGTTCCATGGAGCAGGGCAGTTTGTTACTGTACTTCTGAAAAGCAAATAAAACCAACTTCTGCACATGTTTTCATGATTTTAAAGTCTCCAGAGGAATTTAAATCTATTCTGTCTGTTTCTGAGTTGGCTTCGACCTCTACACAATGAATTTTGGTTATGTAGAGTGGAAAACTGCTCGTCTTTGAGAGGCACTCTCTGAGCTTCTCTGTTAGAAGGAAGCATTGCCAAGTCAATCTGGTTCTTTTTTCTGGAAGCTCTTCCTGATCTTCTCATATTATTGTAAATAAATAAATGAAGAGATAAACAAAAGATTGTCCTAAAATAACGTATGCCTTTTCATGGTAACCACAGATTTTCTCTCATGTGGTTCATCTGCCTACTTAATTCTGTGGTGCCTCTTCTTTCTTTTACTTATTATTTTGAAGCACAAAGTGAAGGGTTAAGTACTTCTTTTCTTCTACTTCCCTTTTTCTCTTTAATCTTGTGGCTTTCTGCCTTGCTGCTATCCTCGTGTTCAGTGCAGGTACAAGGCTGTGTAAGCAGAACGTATTGTGATGATCATCAATACAGTCATTTCCAATCTGAGCAAGGAGAGGAGGAATCCAGAGTCAATCTCTGTTCTAGTCAATATTGATTGTACAGTCCTTGAAAGAACAACTTTTTACATCATTGGGGATGCCTGGATTTCATCGGCCGAAAATGGCTTTTTTGAGATGGGACTATAGACAGTCACAAATGAAACTCCTCCAAACTCTTTAGTTTTCAGTTTCTCAGTGTTAATTTTCTGCCTTTCAATGCATTTGTAATAAAAACTGAAATATTAATGTATAGGGAAGCACTGTACATTACTCATTTTTGGTTCTATCCTGAAACTTTCAATCAAATTCCTAGTGTCCTCTGCATTTCCTAGTGCTGGATGACATACATGATTCTTCCTCAAAGTTGAGTCTTAGGCAGGGAGCTAATGGGCTTTATTCTCTTGGGGAAAAAATGTGCTTGGCCTGAAGTGAAGTGACACCTGTGGCTTCTTCATACCCCAGGCCAATATCTGAAGTGTGGTATGAGACATCTGTGCTTCCTGCCTTTCTCCTCTTGCTTCCCAGCACATTCAGTGTGTCAAGCCTATGATAGTACTTTGCCAGGAAATACTATGGTTCTGTAAGTTCTATAGCAGTGTGTACACTCTTCATGCTCATGCTGCTGGGCTGGCTAGTATCACAAGAGAGACTTTGGAGAACAGCATGTCTGCACAAGCAGTTATGGAGTCAGTTACTGTTGATAAATGAAGTGTCAGACCTTTAATCATAATCTTTAATCACATGTCTGACTTCGGTTTAATTATGCATAAATGCTGCAAGCAGTCTTGAAATGATATACGCTGTCAGGAAAACACTTAAATGTGGTTTAGGACTATATATATGCGCTTAAATATCTTACGTGCTGCTTCTTCAGAAATATTCTATGTATGTGGGGTCTATCTAACTCAAGAGGGTGTGGGGAGACTGAGAACCATCTGGGCGTCCAAGAAGGTGGTAGGTCCATGGAGCTGTTCTCTGCCCTCTCTAGCACATGCCACCCTTGCATGGCAACTGCTGAGTAGTACTGGATCTGCAGATGACAGAATAGATGTGAGGCTCTGGGTTTGGTAGATGAGGGATGTAGAAAGATGGAAGAAGAGGAATCTGAGCAAGTTGTCCTACCAAGGTCAGATCAACCAAACCTCTGTAGCAAGAGCAGTGCCCTGAGAAGTTGATTCAAGGATTCAGGAGCACAGGTAGGTAGTGTTTTCCTCAGTGCTCCCACTATTTGGCAGAGATATGGAAAGAAACAGGTGAGCCCAAGCTACCAGTGCCTGGATCCAAGACTTTCTGTGCCAGAATTTGGAGGTTTGGTACTCAAATTATAGACTTTTCCAGGTTCTGAGGTTAGACTGAGTAGTTATAGATAAAATGATTCTGGGCGCTGGTGAAAGGCATCTAACGAACAAAGCTATTATCAGGCATAGTCAGCATAGATTCATGCAGGGAATGTCCTGTGTTCGTAATTACATTTCCTTCTACAGTAAGGTCATCCACTTAGTGGTTGAAGGAAGAGTGATGTAATCTTCCTGGATTTTAGTAAGGCTTTTGATAGTGTCTCTCACAGTGTCCTTCTGGACAAACTGTCCAACTGTGCGGTGAACAGACACATTGCAACGCTGAGTGATGAACTGGCTCAATGCTAGAGCTCGAAAGGACTAAAATGGGACATTTACATACACCTGGCTAGTAAGCGATCACCAGCTGGTCATGCAGGAATGTGCTATGAGGAGAGTCTGAGGACACTTGGGCAGCCAGACTGGAGAAAAAGAGGCTGAGGTGTGATTTAATTCCTCTTTGTATGTCCTTAAGGAGGGGAAATAGAGGGAGGTGCCTGGGCTCTGTCCCTGGAAATGGCACATAGCTGTTTTTGAAGTAGTCAGGCAGTTGGACTTGAACTTCATAGGTCCCTCTCGGCTGAAAATTTGAACTCATCAGTTTGACTGAAATATTATATTACTCACGTGTGTGGTGGTGGTGGTTTATCTGTTTTTTGTTGTTACTATTCTTGTGTGGAAAAAATGGTGTTCTGTTTGGAATGAACCAATTTTGAGTCATTTTAAGTAGTTTACTGCCAGTCCCTGGAGCATCTCCCCCCCAATTGTAAAAGGAAACTGCAGTGTGCAGATGTGACTTAAAAACTTTTGACACTGAGTGTTTATTGCCAGGATGTCCTGAAAGACCAAGAACTAAAATCCTACCCTAAATGAATGGAGGAAAGGTTGGAGTGTGCACGCTGTAACTGCTAAAACTTAGAATTCTCTTCTGTGTATTGTGTTGGAAAATTAAGCGCATTTAGGTCTGACTGTTTAAAATGCTGTATATTACAGTTGGAAAAAGAAATGCATTTCTGATTTTTTTTTTTTTGAACTACATATTGTTCAAGTATAAGAAGGCTTGTGGTTGCTGCGTGTTGTTTTAGACCTACATGTACCCCGAGCAATATATGTAGTATTAAGATTCCATCCCAAGAGGTATCTTTTGTGCAATTAGTAGCACATTTTAACAAAGAGGCAACACGGGAGAAACTAGATCTCTTCATGGCTCTGCTAGCGAATTAGACACTTCTGATATTTGAATTTCATACCTCTTCTATGTATTTCTCCTTTTCTTTTTCTCTGTTACCTTTGTGGAAAAATCCTGAAGGAATTTATTAAACTGGGTGAGGAGAGCAATGTCATTTCTTGCAGAATGTGTTTTGCCATATTGTCAGAAAACAGGGTTATTCTGACAGTGGAAAAATGGAGATAGCTATGATTTAAAGGTGGAAAGAATTCATGACAGGAGTGGAGATCTGTCCTTGCTGGGAGCCTGCACGATGTACTTGATCATGGGTATTGATTCAGCCCATCAAAATGTATTGTAGTAAATGTAATTTATGCTTTGACCTTCAGCCAGCTCTCAGCTGGAATGGAAAAACACAGTACAGATACTTACCGTTGGGTCTACTTATCACTTTCTCTAAGAAAATGCAGGATAGATGTATGAATTCAAGCAACTGAGCAGTCTGGAGGGAGGTGGAGGCAGGAAGGACTTTCCAGTGGAAAAAACAAATGGAAATATCACTTCTGTAGGCATTTATGCAGATAAAATTCAGCTGCAGTTCTTCAGATAAAAGTAAAATGTAAGTCCCAGAGAGTAAAGAAACCTGATGCCCTTTTTTCAGCTCTATTATGATTTTTTTTTATTGCTCAATGTTATTCTTGATGGTTTATTTTAGGCAATTTACTCATCCTGGAACCTGAGTAGTTACTTCCTGATGTTCAAGCCACACAAACACTGAATCAAAGTGGTAGTTTCTGTAGACTGCAAAAGTTAAGGAAGTACCTAAAAGACCAGAGCACTGGAAATATAATTAGGAGAGGAATAAGCAAAGAAAGTACTTGACTGATATAAGGGACTCTTATATGGTATTAGTTACAGAAAAAGAACCTGTCACCTACCCATATATATATATTTCCAGGGAAAAAAAAGGTCTGCAACTTGAATTCAGTTATAACTTCCGTATGAAAATACATCTTATAATCAAGTTACTGTGTAACTGTTGTTGTGTGTAATGGCATAGGTGGTGTGAGGGCTGACAAGATTACACGTATGTAACTTTCGGTATAGTTGTGTTTTATACAGGAGTCTGTATGTTCATATGAAGTATTGCTATACCAGATGACTATGATCTCCTGATATGCCAAATAAAACATGAATTTAGGATGGCTCTGTGTGCCTGAGGACTGTGAAACTGTAAATGATGCACAGGAATAGCTTTGTTACAAAAACTCCCTTATTCTCTGGTGGCATGCTGGCTATGAACAGTTACTTATTCATAATTCATTCATATTATATGAACTATTTCAAAGGAGGTTGTGGAATCTTACATTTTATCAGAACTGTTTTTCTACCTTTAAGCCAGACTGCCCGTGTCAGAAACTCAGCTGCAGACTGATGGCACTGTGTCTTGTTAGTATGGCATGGAAAAAAATAAAGCAGTGGTAAGAAATGCCTGCATCTCCCTGTGGCAGTACACTGTGTACGTTATAAGATGCTTGTCCTTCATGTCGTGATGCAAGAGGCTGGTGTACCAAACTGTGTGTTTTGAGGGGTGAAGGAGGCAGACATGGATCGGAATGAATTCCCGACTGAAATAGCTGGGAGGTTTGGGGTGTTAATAATGCGCGGTGCCCTTGGGATGTGAGACCATGCACACGTGGATCTCTGCATGGTTTGAGGAGGATGTGAAGTGCTGATCAATGCTTTGTCTTTGCATTAATGTGAGCGTTTGTGAGGGAATGTTCTGGGATGCATCTGCAGAGCAAGAGTTGTGGATCCTGAAGAGCGTAATAGAAATCCTACTTCCTCTTTGATAGGAAAGGACTATGGAATAATGTAAAAAGGGAGAGCGTGCAAATGTAGAGAGAATAGTAATGTACAGAGGATCTGCAGGCCACAATACATTTGTGGCAGACCTTGTTTTAATCATCTCCAAGACAAAACAGAAAACCCACTAAACAAAAAATCACCCCAAACCAACGCAAAAGCCACTGAAACACACACGAGCAAAACCCACCCTGCTTCTTCAGAAGTGAAAATACCACAATGCTAATCCATTCTCATGGCAGGAACAGAAAATGGCACATCAATTATTTGTCCTGACAAACTAATGAGAGTGGGGAAAGGTACAATCTCATTACCAACTTAATCTTCTGGCACTTCTTGGATGAGGTACAAGTGATTCTATCAATCTAGAAACAAAAGGATTATTTTGGGGCCAATTATTCAAGCTCAGATACTCTCAACATATGAAGTGGGTTGATCTAAAAATCTGCAGCACTGAAGTCTTGTAAGGTGGATGGTACTCTGCTGGCAGCGTGTAATTTGTTTCTTTAATGAGTTTATTTGTCACGCCGGTATGCATAGCCTTCTTCCAATGCCTGTGCCTTTGTTGCCACTGTTATGGTGTTTGTACTGCCTCTGTTGACTTGTCTGGTATGGAAACCAGCTGAACTTTATCTGACTTTGCTGTGAATCTACTTGCATAATGAGGCTCGTGTTTCTTGGTTTCACCCAGCTCCCTGCCCCTTCTGTTTCCTGATTTAGTCTTAATTAGTTGGAATGGATACCCCGTGTTGTGGGAGGGCGGCTGTTCTGCACATGTTTGGTTCAGGGTTGTCAGTGTAGGGCCATGTTCTCCCCTTTCACCCCAGAGCTCTGGGCGAAGCTGCAGGGGTGAGGGTGCAGTGAACTCCTGCACATCCCAGCTGCTGCACAGCTGCAGTTCCCCTCCTGTCTTGAAAAATGCTGCCTACAGCTATTTCCCTACATTTCCCTTGCTTGGCCTGGAAATCCTAATGCAAAGTAACTAATAATGATGAGTAGAACCAACAGACCCCTAAAGAAGCAATGTCGCTTCTCTCTTGGTGCAGAAAACCTGAATGCTTTGTTTGTGAATGGTTTTCTTTTTATTTCTATGCTTTTAGGCACTGTTAAGGGAAGCCTGTAAATAAGTATAGTCTCACTTCATCTGTTGATGATGTGATATAAACTGATGAATGTCAGGGCTTCTTCAGTCCCCACTGCTTGCACCTTATTTCAGCTCCGTGGTAGGACGGTATCTCCTGTTCTGTGTGCCCTTGCTGGGGGGTGAGGGATCAAGTGGTGGCTGTTCAGTAGTGTATATAAACATCTTCTGGAACTCTGAAATTAGCTTTAAATCTTGGTGTATTTGAAGGCCTTACATAAAGGGTGTTATTTGATCAGCTATAAAAATGATTACGTTAAGATCTAGGCATAACTTTTTTTTTTGCCTTCTTTTCCTTTATTTCCTTTACAATCAAATATTGAAAACCATCACGATTGTGTGCTGTGAACAGTTTCAACGATCCAAGCAAGTTTGGGTGACAGTACTGTGGCATTAGTGTAAAATTTGGTTTTGGCTGTGTAGATCTAAGAGAGAAGGGGGATTTGGTCCTTACCATGGGGGTGATGTCTGTGTTGGCTTTAGTACCCAAGTTATCTCCTTCAGAGTCACTTTACATGATTGACACTGTCACTTAAGCATCTGAACTTCCTGGAACTCCTATATTTATGTATATGAGAAGTGTGTGTATGTATGTGCAGGAGGTATGGATTTTTGGAAGCCTTCAGCTCCTTGGTAAGGTCCTAATCTGGTCGCGTTCTTTTCTCCCTTCTGAATAATTCACTGCGTGATGCATTGTTGTGGGTTGTACTCTAGATCAGTCTGTATTTGTTCATCATTTTCTTCCATCTGATGAGAGTTGCAGAGGGAGCTACATGGGAGTTGCTTCTGCTCTGGTACACAGTGATGCACGGTAGAACTAGCCCACCTAAAGCTCACGTTTCCTTCACACCAACACTGAGCTATGGATCCTTGAATTTTTGTCATTTGTCAGTGCCTGCTTTAACACCAGTGTTAGTTCTGTGCTGGCTGTGTAGTTAACCTACATAAGTAATTCTTGTACTAGTCCCAGTGTGTATTCAATGCTGTAACTCTCCTTTCCCATCACTAATCTGATGAAGGAAGAGTGGGAAGGTCTATGCAGGGGAGATCTGTTAATCACCTGAGTTGTCTCCTGCTGCCGTAGCAATAAAATCCTTTTGCTTGTAATAAGTTCACGGACTCTTGACATCTGTTGCAAAGCTAAGATGATAAATATTTATTTATCAAAATAAAGCCTTAAATAACAATACAATATCTTGCTGTTTCTGGGGCCACGTCAGATGAAAACATGAGATAACCCTTTGTGTGGTGCTTCACTGATCTGTGCTCAGCTGGGAATGGAGGGGTTTGTCTTGAAGCTTGCCCTTGAGCCCTGTGGCTGTAGGTGGAAACTGCGTATAGCAGAAACAAATAGGCAGCCAAAAAAGTGAGATGGTTTCCTCTTTGTTCGTGACCCAGCATCAAGAACATACCTGTTCTTAATATTTGATGACTTAATTGTTTTTTCTGGATTTTTAGAACAGCTACAGCTTCCAAACTAGTTGGTTTGGGTGCAAATTAACAGCTGGCCAATATACAGTCCTGAGGCTGACCAACAACATTTTTAACTGGCAAAGCAAATTCTACTGAATAAACATTAATTTTCTATTTGAAAAGCCTTGACCTGAAGGACAGGTGGATTTTTAACAAGTCCTTAGGCAGTCACTTCACTGCTTTCAGCACATTAATCACACAGCACATATAAACCATTAAATATCACTGAAGATGAAATCCAGTACAAATGCAGAAATCTGATCAATTTGCTTACACATTAGTGCTGAGATCCTGTCTACGCTGCTGCACAAAATGTGGATAGGTCCCTATCAGAAAGCAGTTGTACTCAACAGCACAGCAATTCAAGCAAATGGCAGAAATCTAATTACTGGGATTGTTTGTGGAGATGGAAAGGGAATCCCTTGTCCACCATGAAGCATCAAACATTGCTATTAGGAGCGTTTGCTTTAATATTATCACCAGGCAAATACTATTTGATGTCATTATGGTAGCATGAGCTGCCACTCAAGATTTTGCTGCTCAGGCTTTAGCCGTACTCTCTGATGTTTTTGGTTTTCCACTCTCGATATCAGAACTGAGGCAGATTTGCAAAGCTACTGTGAGCAGGGGGAGAGCTAACATTTACTGATGGTGTTTGCACTGTGACTGTTTATAGTATCTGCTCTTAAAATCCTGAGCCAAGTTAAGATCCTCGAATAGCTTGTTAAAACTTTCGTTCTCAGAGACTTTATATACAGTTGAGAATAACGGTCCCTTTGCCTGAACAGTCAATAACAAGCATCGCTCAGGTTCACATAGTGAAAGAGGTGAAACAGCCTGAAATACTTTGTTACTGCCTGCAGTAGCATAACCTTGTCCTGCAGTTCCTCTGTGCCTCTGGAAATGTGAATGCTACAGCATCCAGAGAGAGACATGATCATCTTATGTGGCACGAGTTGTGATGCAGTTTTGGTCCCCTTCCATTAAAGAGAAAAAAGTTGCAGAAAGGCTAGTGGAGGGTCACCAAATGAGTAGAGTTTTGCTTGGAACATCAAGCAAATTTTAAGGGGTTTTATTGGCCCAAAGAAGAAGAGGCTCAAGCAATCCAGTCTTCCAGTGCCTAGAAGTAATAGTAGAGATGACGAAGTATACCTGCTCTTAGGGATGCGCTGTGGCAGGATCAGAGCCAATGGACACAATTTGCTCCAGAGAAGATACTGTGCCCTTTTAAGGAGAAGAAATGGGAAGAGAAAATCATGAGAACTATTAAACACTAGAGTGTCTTGTCCAGAGAAGCAGAGGATTGTCCCTTGCTGGAAATGTTTAAGACTTGACTGGTCACGTTCCTGAATACCTAATCCAAGCCAGCGCTTCCAGCAGAAAGTGGGATGAGATGATCTCAGGTTCGCTTCAATTTAGCTTTTTCTGCATTCTGATTCTTTACTCTCTGGGGTCACCCATGGGGATGCTGTACATCACGAGAGACTTTTCTCTCCTTTTCCTCCTCTTCACGGTGAAAAGGTTCTTACGAGCCTCAGGTTAATAGTACAATGCGATCTCCTGTTGGTTGGGAGGTGGCTTTCTGTGCATTAAAATATTTCCTTAAATTTAAAATACAGTGCACGCTTTTCCAAACAGATATCCCCTTAGGCTTCTGCTGGAGGAATTTGATACAAGAATCCTATTTCAAAGTGACTTCAGCTACATTATGGATGTATCATCAGAAAACGATTCTGCCAGCGTATCGCTGGTTGCCTGCGGTGAATGACAGCCACATGGGCCTGAACAGTTGTGAGCCTCTAGCCTTGTGTCTGTTATGTGGATCGGGCACATTTAAAGTCAAAGTATTATTATTTTTTTTTTTTTTTTGAATGTATGAGACTGCAATGTCTGGAAACCCAAGAGTCTTTATTAATTGAGATATATTTCTTCCTCTGCTTTCAGTAGGAATATAGATGTTGTTTTCAGTCTTACTGGTGTTGAAATCCCTCATGTTTGTTTTTTTTTCATAAATGGCATGGGTAATCAGTGCTGTGCATTTGAATTATGCTGGAATTAAGTTTCAAGTGGAACAGCGCGGTACCTATTTCATTATCTCTGAATTTATTCCAGAATTATGAAACAACATTTTCAAATTTCATTTTCTTGTGTAGCTTCTTGAGATAGTACTTGTATATGACAGGCAGAGTTGCAATATGAACTCTTTTAATAGATTAATTTGAGGAAGCAGTCATTGAAAGGTTCCAAGCTCAGTCATGAATACTTATATATTTGCATCCCTTAACTAGAACAAATGGATATCATGAGTTAGTCTTGGGTTTTCAAAGGAGTTCGGGAAGTTACTTTTCTCTTTGAACATCTTAAACTTCAGAGAAAATATCAGGTTTTTTTGCCGTGACTTTGCAGTTCCATAACCATCAAGAGGAAATATTGATTATGTAGTAACTAGTTCAGTGACTCTGTCCTTTTAAGCCTATCTTCTTGTAGTTATCTTGAAGACTTTGTTCTCCGCTATTGTGTCCTCAGATCATCAATTCCACTTATGCAATATTTCTGAAATTCTTTCTAAAAAAAAAAAAGTCAGAATCTTATCAGCTATCTTAAACGCGGTGACTTCATCCAGTCTCTCATCCTTTATCTCTCTGACTTCCTTCTAGTCCTTTTTGAAGCTGCTGAGGTTGTTGCCATTGTCTCTGGTGCTGACAGCCCCATCAATTTTGTATCCTTTCACTGATCCACTTTCTTCCTACTGCACTGAGATAAAGCTTTATTTATTTTTATTTCTGATGACTTTCTCTTTGTTTTCTGTCTGGTGTCGGCTCTTATCGCATTGCCCTCTCATTGTCAGCTCCAAGTGCTTTAGTGCTTTGTTATGGGGACAGTTCCAGACCTTCAGTACTAGCTCTCATGTCCATCTCTCCCTCCACTGGAGCCTGGATGCTTTCTGCTGTCAGTGCTTCCTAGTTCCACCCTAGCTTGCTTGGATAATTAGAAGGGTGAAATAATTAAGATGACCATTCCGCTTATGTTGGTGCTCTCCAAGGTGTGAGCGGTCAGCCGTCCACCTTCCAAACCAGACATTGTGTACTGGGGTTTGCTCAGGAGTTTACTCCATAAGTCTCTCTTCTCTGACATGCTCCAACGATATACAACCCCCAACAAAAACCTGGAAGGTGCTAAGTGGGGGGGGGGGAGGGGAGGGTCTTGTGGCAGTGCTGGCAGTATTGCCTGGGTTGTGTCCTGGTGAATATCAGATGCCAGCTGTAGCCCAGTGACGCTCTGTGTCCGTACCCTCACTGCTGGGAGGCTGATGCTATCTGCACTGCAGAAAGCTGCGCAAGGAGACCAGTATATTCAGTCTTTATTACGTGGGGTTCAAGTTGATCTTCCTGCCTCTAGTTTTCACTGTTGTTCCTGAAGTACTTCTGTGCACCGGCTTGATTCTGTTATTCCTTATGAATTTGTTGTTTTTTTTCTGCATTCCCATTAAGGATTACTTCAGCTCCTCATCTCCCTTATTCCAGTAATCTATTTATTCCTGTAAAGCCATTAGTTTCATTTCTGCTGCTTCAGAATGATCCCAGCTCTTACGTGCAGAGCCTGAAGACTTAAGCCCTACAAAACGCTGAAGTTCTTCAGAGGCGAATGCTGCAGTCTTTGTGACGCTCCCCCTCTAGGCACAATATAAAGCCTCTCCATGTGAAGGAATCCGCCTCTGTTATTTTCACTGCTAACATTAAAGGCACCTGTTGCTCTCTCCAGCACAACGCACAGGCTTCTTGACAGCCTGAGGGATATGTTTAGTCAACAGGCACTTGGTTTGAACAAAAAGTTCCAGTTTCTTTAGATGTGTCCAAGGACAAACAGTTGCTTTCAGTATTTGAATAATGCTTCAAGAACTGTGCAAATGGCTTTGTCCAAACAATCACGGTATATAAATATTCTTTTTCTTAAATCTGAGTAGCATAAAATCCAATGTAGCCATTGCAAGATAATTAACATCACTTCAACGCTATAACGTGCAAAGGTGCATTTGATCCCATTCCTATAAAGACCTGATTATATTATGGTAATCGGTCTTTTGAGATGCTCTGTTATGAAAAATCTTCTTTTGAATACAACACAGAAGCAATTCAATTATTTTGATCAGGAGAAATGTCAATTACATCTCATATTTGAGCTCTGAGATGACATAAACAAGTCTAGTCCTTTCAATACTGAATGGTTAACACGAAAAGTAATTAAACTATTTCAATAGCATTTATCAAAAAGCATATGTCAAGAATGCCAATGAAGTAGCATATCTTACCCATCTTCTGATTATACTCTAGATTAATAAGAGAGTTTTACATTAGCTTGGTAGTAGAATACATACTTGGAACATTTTCCTTCCCAGTAATGTCAGATATTCCTCCTTTTCCACCTCATTTGTGCATTTGGAGAAACAACAAAGGCATTTCTGGAATTTAACAGCTAGGAAACCTACAGAACCAAATGTCCATGAAGTTGAAGACCACTCCAAGTGGAGCCACCTCCTGTGAATTATCTCCCTACTGAACAAGGGAACTGGGAAAAAGGTTAAACTAAACTCTGTGAAATCGCATGCAAAATAGCAAACGTTTGTCATCAGTTATAACACAGCTTCCCAGAACGAGGGTCTAGCAGGAGTAATGTTCCCAGTGATGTGTGATGAAAGTGGGATGCTTAATGGTGCTGTTTCAGGAAGACTGAGGTGTGTGTTTCTAAAGATTGTTTTTATCAGCTACCAAGAAATGGACTAACTCTGGGCCAGGGCACCAGTTGTGGGTAAATGGACTATAACCACGCAGAGTGGCGTGAAAGGGACTATCAAGAATTAATTGGATCTAACTACTTAAGATGCTGTAAAAGCTTTCTTTTCTTATGGTGATGTTCATGTGTAGCTTAAGAATTGATGGTATTGTGTGTGAAGATGAACAGCTTAGTTAGGAAAGATGTGGGACCTGCTTGCTGATCTGCTCAGTCCCACCACGGAGGATGCATGCAGGAAAGACAGACTTGGATTTTGTTGGCTGTGAGCAAAGCTCCTTAGCTCCATTCACTGAATGAATGTGGATGTTACAGCAGTGAAAGTGGCTAAAATCAGCTGGAGAAAATGATGCAGGAACAAGAGGGCAGGAAATTACTCTGCAGCTGACAGTTACCAAACATGCTTGAGTTGATCTGTAATGCAGTAACTTTACTGTTAAAGTTGTTATGCTTCTTAAAAAGAAGTAATTTAAATGTTAGTAGTTAACTGCATTTGTAATTCAGAAGACGTGCATATACCAACTAAAGCTTCGTCTCTGACCAAAGCTGAAAATCAAGAATAAAGGGAAAATACTCACTCTTCTCCCTTTTAAAGCAGTAGACATATGGGTTCACTGCCAATTATGCACTTTTAAAAACAGCTTTTCATTCAAGACAGCAATACGTAGGGAACATTTTAAATGATAATATGCGAATATGTGCCCCAAATTGGCTCTCTGAGCTCCTGTTGGTGCCATGTAAGATAAAGGAGGATTTGAATTGTGGTGACTCACTGACTTTCAGTAACTTGAGGTCCCTTGCTGGTGGAAAGGAGCTCTGCGGTGTCCTGAATGCGCTCTGGGATTTGTAACCCCAAATGGGGAAATACTGTGGTAAAGGAGCTTTGTGAGTCATTGCAGCAAAACAGCCTGACTTCCAGAGCTGTACAGCAGTGATGCTGTGTGATAATCATGATCTTGATGTTTACCTTCTTGAAACCAGCCTGTGGGTCTGTAGCTGTGTTCTTGCAAACCCTAGCCGTGTGTAACACAGGGTTTGCATGTAGCGCATCTATCTCAGCAACCTCCTGTTGCTTTGTGTCACTTGCCAAAATGTTCATGGTCTGCTTCAACAGGCATACTTACAGAATAACAAACATGCTTTGTGTATGTGTGACTGCAGCAAATGCTGGTTGAATGTAACTGCTGCATTCCTTTCAGAAGTCCTGCCAACTTTAATTAACTAAGGTTTCTTTTGAAACGCAAAGTGATTAGAAACTTGTTTGCAATCTGTCTGTATTGTAATATACAAATCTGAACACAGGCTTTCGTGTGTCTTTTGGACAGCAAAACCTGTCGTCTGGATTTCTACAAGTGAATTTGAACTCCTGCCACGTTCTCTGCTTCATTTACCTTCTGCTTTTTTATGACAGGTTTGGGGACACACACAATGCTCAAATGGTTGGGGGGCAATGACTGCTTGACAAACTGCATGCAATTGTCTGAGCTAAAAGCCATTTTTCTTGATATGTTTTCAGATATACGTGTAACACTTTAGTTTTTCCGTGTTGCCTTTCTTTCATGTCTTCTGTTTGTCAGCATTTGGCATCTTCTGTTCAAGAACATGCTTCCAAACTGCTTGCAGCAGGTTGCCTCCAACCACCACTGGATGGAGCTTAGAAATGGGACGTTGCTCCCGGTGTGTGTGAGTGTGAACGTTGAGTGTATGGACTCAGGTCTAACTATTCTAGAGTCAAACAAACACATCTACGTGCCCTGGCAGATCTTCCATAAACCCTGAGAACAGATTCTTATGTTTTTTTTCCCCACTATTATCACTTTATTTGCAGATCTGACCTGCACCCGGACAATAAGCAAAAAAGGTGTAGTGAGTCTGCAACACCTTATCCTCCCATTGCAACCCCTACTCACCTTTTAAGCACGGTGCTGAGAGCAATAGTTAGCAAAGCAGAGAACACGTGTGGACGCCAGCAATGTAATTAGCCAAAATAGTACTTGCCATTCTGGTTGTGACAGAGATTGATGCTTCTGTGCTATGGTGGGGAAAAATCTATTGTAGTTCTGGGGACAGAAGGAAAAGCAGTTTGGTAATAGAAATTAAGGATAAATAAGTACTACCATTGAGTTCATTAGATGTTTTTGTTGAATTTTTGGTCATGATTTGTTTTTATACTTACTCAAAGAGAAGCAAAGTTCTTTATGGCAGTGTCAATTTATGACCTTGGCACTGAGTACAGCGTTTGCTTACTTGTTCACTGAGCTCACATCATATAAAATTCCCTTTTTTTTTTCACTTATATCCCTTTTATTGAAGTCTTTATCTCTTGGCTCACCTCTCTGTACAGCACTGCCTTGCTTCCACCCTGGGAAGAGGGGGTCTACCCCATGCACTGTGCAGCAGGAGTGCTCAGAAGGCAGCCTTTGGGTTTGAAGTAGAGCTCTTTCATATCTTCCACTGCTGCAAGTTGGCCAGGGTTAAGTGAAACACTTTACCAGTGGAGAGTCTTGCTGCCCGCATGCATACTCAGAGCTGGAGAACTTGGTCCTGCTGCAGCGATAAGAGCTCTTAGAGTGTGGTGGGGACTCCTGGTTCTATGTGGATGGGAATGGAGATATCGATATTTGAAAGCGATCATTCATTGACCAGGATGGCAAGAGAGAGAGCAGATTAGCAAAGTAGCCACCTGCTCATGCTCTT
Source organism: Aquila spilogaster (assembly GCA_024606505.1). Taxonomy (NCBI): domain Eukaryota; kingdom Metazoa; phylum Chordata; class Aves; order Accipitriformes; family Accipitridae; genus Aquila; species Aquila spilogaster. The sequence continues at coordinate 4,503,793 of JANHGO010000002.1, forward strand.
GTTTGAAATAGAACACCTGTGAGTTACCACCAGGTATCGAATGCTAATATTACTTTGCTTAATGGGGCCCTTTATGCTCCTCTGAAGGGCCAGTAAAGCTATAATCATTGCCTGAAGGCTTTTAAAATTTCAAGTATTTTTGCTTGAGTGTTCTTCTGTAGTTTTTCTTTGAAAGAAGTCCTTCCACAGGGGAGACTGCTCTCCTCTTGGTGAGCAGCAGTACAGTAACTCCTTCTGACACTAATGGGAGCTGTGCCTGCGTGAGGACCCAATCGTAGATTCCTCATAACAAAACTGAGCCTCGAGAACATGAAATGTAATGGGAAAGCAATAAAACTGTAAAAGGCCTGATTCTGCTCATACCCGACATCAATTGTTAAGCAATGGAAAGTCAGTCTCCCATAGATTCACACCTGTGAGGGAGCCTTGCATTACAGGCTGATTGTTTCTTGGCTTTCTTTCTTTCTTTCTTTCCTGTAACCAGTCCTCACTCTGTGCTTGAAGGCTGTGCAGGTCCCTCTGGTTCACTAAGCAAGCAGGAGTTGAGGGCAGGCTGCCATCACCTCTGCAGCTTCTCTGCCTACTTGTGCTGGGGTACCATCCATCAAGTGAGCAGGCTGGAGGAAGCACGGGAGCTATCTGAGTTGCCAACGTGAAATAAATCATACTGCTGAATGAGAATGTCTTCTTGCATCCATTTTTTCTGCCTCATTACTAGGTCAAAGCCTGCAGTCTATTTGCATGGCCTTGGAAGAGGTTGGCTTTAGTGCCATGGTTTTCCATGCTGAGGAAGCTGAAAAGGGCAAGGAATGTGAGATCTGGGTCTGCTCAGGCCTTGGCAGAAAATGTCTCGTGCAGATCAGTTGTCCATGTCCTGGCTGGTCTGGGAGGGCATCATCAGAAATTCAGTACTGTCATCCATAGCTTCTGGAAAAAAGCAGCTTTGACTTTTTATAACTTGGAGTAAACCTCTACTTTGCTTTATGGGATCCTCAACCTGAGAATTATGTGAGTGCTGTCATTTTTTCCTGATTGAGGAATACTAATGCTTCTGTGCTGTGGTTATGTTGATGAGCAGAGTTCGACCTTGGGTAAAATCCTAATCTATAGTTTGTCTGTGACTGGGATGCATTCTCTAGGGAAATCAGAGTGATGAATTGGAAAGATAAAATGCAGAAACATGAAAAAGGAGCCAACTTTGCTAGCTCTGTTGCAGCTGTTGGGCATTAGAAAGTCAGTGGTACAAAAGCTACCAAAACTAAGGATGTAAAGAGGGGACCTTGTCTTTCCCCTCCACCACCAAGAGGAAGGAAAGTAAGTGTGAAGAGACTGCTACTCCTGAAGTTTTGAAAAGACACTGGGTATGCTGAAGCATTACTGATCCATCTCGAGTGCTGTTAGTAAAGGTACCAGTGCATTCAAAGTTCGATTTATCTAGTTTGAAAAGTGTCTGGACCTTTTCTGGAGACTGTTCTGCTTCAAGACACAATCAGTGATTCTGGACAAGATGAAATGGAATGATGAATAGTTCCGTAAACTTCCCCGATCATGCTGCACAAACGCAAACCTTGGGTCGCCTTGATGGTGGTTTAACTCCTCCGATCTGTGGCTTAAGAAATGCTGTGTGTAGGTTACGTGCTGAGGGTAGCCAAGCTCCTGTCTCGAATATTACAAATCTAATTACTATTAGGTTTGGATTTGTGGGTTTTTTGTTTTTCCCAGGAAAGATGTTTCCAACTTTGACTTCTAGGCATCCGACTTGAAAAAAAGACCAGAGAAGATTCATCGTTATTATTTGCTTTACTGGGACTCGTGTTGCTTGTTCTTATGCTGCTTAAAAGTGAACTTATGGTTAAAATATGTCTTCAATTTTCCTTCTTTCTATTTTGCCTTCTGATAGCGCGTTTCTTGACTCGTCATGTTTTGAGAGCTGCCTTTATTCCGTTTTGGTGGAATAAAAAACAAAAATTGAGACTTCTCCTTAATGGGTCTATTCCATGTGGGGGTTGTTGAAGATGAAGATGTTAGGCTTCACTTCCCAATTTCTAAATCCTGACTTCCAGGAGTGTCAGGATTATGCACGGTATATTAGAAGTCTTAATGTATTTCCACTCTTTAAGACACAGAGACACGGTAATGTAGGCATTTGGTGTAATACACCATACAATGCATGCTCTAATAGAGGTCGTTATAATGCATGTTTTGAAAGTAGTGTTATTGATGAGCAGCTGCTCTGCAGAATCCAGATTGCCTTTCCTGTGTGCTTTCTGCTCATAAGTTGTTTTCTCTGTGGGGAATAAATTGTTTTCACTGTGGGAAATGTTAGTTGTTTACTAATAAGTTGTTTTCTCTGTGGGAATAGATTTTGAATGCTAAGATAGAAGATGGTACTTTTCTTTGTGCTATTGAGGGAAATACAATATGCCTTAAGTTCTTGAGCTATTGGGACTTTTTAAATGGAAGATTTATAATGGCTTGTGTCAATCTTGCACTGAGTGTGCTTTTTAGAAGACATGGGGAATTGGATCTTAAAAGCTGTTCAGAACTGGGGCTTGTGTTGTGCAGGCATTGCTGTCAAGTCTGAGCCATGCATGCTGCCTGGAGGAAGCCTGCTGCAGATGGCAGGTGAGGCTGCCTTTTACAGGAATATGTACTCATTTATATCTTTTCAAGGATAAATAACCTATGTCTGCATGTATAGCTGATAGCTAGTCCTGGGATGCCCTACCACTGCAGCTAAATACTGTGTGTGTTTACTTCCTTTGCAACGAGCCCATCTGGATTCATTAATAAATAAATAAATAAAACCCTCTGTACAGCAGTGTGAGCACTGGGATAGCTATTTCCTTCTGCTGGCGTGTTTGGCACTGATCCACAGAACAAACACTGGCTGAAATACTTGTAATGCCTTTCCTGGAACTTGTTTCCTGCTTAGAAAAAGATAATTTTAGGGAAAAATACTCATAAACAAAATTTGTAGAGAAATGTTGGAAATTTGTTTAAAAGGTCAAAGGAAACTTTTGGTGGCATCTTATGAAAGGCAACTCGAAGCTACGCCAGAGTTCCTCAAGTCTTTAAACAACTTTTTAGGAGTCCTTTGGTCAGAGTGTTTTGTGAAAAGATGTGCCAGGATCTGTTTCTCACTCTCTGCAAGAGGAAAGTGTGCAGTTCACTTGTTCAGAAGAAAGCAGTAAAACTCAGTGGTAATGGACCTGGGGCTGCTCCATCTACCCAGGAGACGATGGGTGCTGTCATGGGTACATGAAGCAAAGGTCAACTCTTTCCTGAGAAAGTCTACCGTAATCTTAAATGAGCTAACTGGATGTGCATTTGCCATCATCAGTATTCTCCCATCTTATATTTTTTAATACTTTCAACATGTTGCTGAGTGTAGAGCTGTTATCAGTCTGGCTCCTCCACAAGTGCCTGTAGAATCACACTGGATCACCTAGAATTTCCAGGCCGTGTCTGTTTTGAGCCTCAGATTGTTGGGAAGAAGCTTCTTACGTTGCATCAGCATTTCTGGGATTGAATTCCTTCACACCCAAATGAATAAATATTGTGGCTTAAAACTCACTCTAGCTTGCCCTCCAGGGCAACTCGCTTATATTAAGCCTTGACTGTTCTGCCTCATCTTACTCAAAACAACAATAAAACATGCTGATCACATGAGTTTGTAGCAGTATGGTTGGAGTCCTTCAATCCTTTTCTGTACAGTTAACTATAGTAAATACAGATTGAAAGGAACTAGTGGCCTCAGTGAAGACACACTGACAAATGCGCATCACTGAAATGTGAGTGGAAGGAATATGGGTGACTTCACTCAAATAATTTAGCCCAGACTGACGTACATGGTGAGTGAGCTGAATAAAACCGATCTCATTGAAGCAAATTAGAAATATGTTCCTCTTCAATGTATATAAGGAACAGATGGTGTATCAGTGATGAGAAAGATTTAAAGGAAAAAAAAAAAGGTGGTGGAATTACATGAATGACCTCACTAAAGTTCATATAAAGGAGATATAAGGTACTAAATCAATGGAAAGTTAGCAAGACAAAGTCTACAAATGGAAAACAGTAAGCTCATCAGCAACTCAACTTACACAGAAGGGATGTTGTGATTAGAAAACAACAGGAGTGATATAGTAGTAAAGTTAAAAAGATATGGAAACCCAGGTCATAGTAGTAGTTTAAAGTTTCCCCTCTTCCTTTGCTGTGTAAGTCATGCTTGAAGGAATAAATGCATAGTCCAAGCAGCAAAACAGTATAGAAAATAACTCCTTCCTAATAGCCATAGGTTCAGTGAGCGTTGCATATATCAAAATCTCAGACAGTATCTGCAGACCCAGGAGCATAGAACCTAATAGCAGAAATGCCATGCAGGTCATGCTGGAACTCACTGGCTGGGCTGCAGCTATAAATCATGGCTTCAGTAAAAAGGTGATGGGTAAGAAGGAATGGAATCTGGCTGTAGCAGCTGTAGAAGCAAAAGGTTTTAGTTGAATTAAAAGAATAATCTCTTATAAAAACATAATATTCAATAGTTCTGGTGGAAAACCATGTTTTGGGTAGTATTTATATTGTTATATTGGTCTCTTAAGGGAAATTGTGAGATAACTGGTGCTACAAAGGAATGGTAGAGGGGAACTGCTGTGGTTATGAGCAGTCTGTTTGGCTCTGTGTGTTCTCTGAAGCTGTAACTATCAGAAGGATCGTTCTTTTTTGATTATATTTGAGGAGGCATTTCTTTTATGAAAAGCTGCTGCATTAACTTAATTTTCACAGCTGAGCATCTGTGACTGATCACCTCTAAGGATGGAGGTTTTGCCTAATAGCATTTATATAAAAATCTCTTAAAATTACTTCTGTGCTAAAGGAAATTATGGTCGTTACAGTAGAAATAGAAGCGCAGATCTGAAAAGTTGGTCATGCCAGCATTTGACGTGGAAACTCCTGACGACTTTGCCTTGCAGCTCTATGTAGAGCACAGGTTCATAGTAAACATCTGCATTCCTTGTCCTCACGGATTCACCTCCTACTCCCTATCTCCTGGCCAAGGGCTATGGTCTTCCTGTAATCTTCAGGCATCTACTGCCTCTGTGTGGAAGAGGCAGACTTCTTCCTATTTTACACGATTTAAAAGCATTGCCCCTTGCTGCTGACCATTATCTGTTTCTCCTAATTCTTCACTGGGTGGGAAGTTTTGGAGCGTCGTGGAGGCTTCCTTCTCTCTGGGAGAAGGTGAAAATGGCTGTACTGTTGGTGATACGTGCCATATAGCACATTGGAGGCTGTCTTTAGTTTTCTTTGCAACAAATGCAGAGGCTGCACTATTTGGAGCGCTACCTTGTAGAATGAAATCAACGGGGAGGGGTGTTCTGAGGGAAGAGTAAACATTTTGGATGCTCAAACTGATATTCTAGCAAGCAGAAAAAATGCAGTGTGTGGATACACAGTGTATCTAGAGAAGCATGTCATCAAGATGTCATACTTAGAAATAGGGATGGCAGGTGATTTGGGGCTGGGGGAACAGTATGAGTGAACGGAGTGTGTACTCCAAACAACAAATGAGATAAGTGGTCCCTCTTCCTCCTTATTTGCTGGAGTGTTCCTGGGAAACTCAAACAAAAATCTCAAGAGTCCTTCGGAGAAGTTGCATATAATAAGAGCAGCTCGTATTGTAATTCATTGGGTGCTGGTACACCTGGCTTAGGTGAGCGCAGACATGAAGTATTGGTGTTACCAATAAGTTCAACAAATGCCTGGAAGAGAACTAACCTTTAAAAAGAAAATAATTCTATTCCTTAAAATAGAAGCCTGTCCTGTGTCACCTCCCTGCTCCAGGTGTGCTCAGCACCTCTGGGCAGAGTGCTGCTCTCCTCTTCCCATCAGATCTCCAAGCCCTGCCTTCCCAGTGGGATGCAGGAGAAGGGGACAAGAAAGTTTTGGAGGGAAAGAATATCTAAAGGCACTCTGTAGCAATGCAGATTAATGCATCCGACAGGAAGTTAATGATCTCCATATGGTAAAAAGCTATTTTAAAGTTGTTTTCCAAACTGAATATAGTCTTCTCTCAGCTGCACTATACAAAGGACACATTTAGGTCATCTGCAATCTCTTCTGTTTTAGCAAGCACTGAGACAAATGTAGTAGTGTAGAAAAAGGCCCTCAGTGTTGTAGGCTAGGCATGTGCAGTGTAAATGCATGTGCAGAGAATACATTTCTATCACATGAATACATATGAATTATCAGTAGTCAGTAGCTCAATTAAAATGAAATTTCATTTTCTTTTCCTTTTAAAAATGCAGCTGATAAGGAGGACTTAGTGGAGCCTGCAACGATTTAAGCTTCTGAGCTTGCTATATAGTGTGTCAGTTCCTCTGGATGTTCCTCTGCTGCTATCTTCAATAGAAACATTAGAAAAATCTCAGTTACCTTGAGATAAATTGGATGCAGTGCATATTGAAGCAAAAAGGTTGTAAAACCATAGAATTATATCTAAGAGCAGTTAGATAACTCTGTTCGCTGACTTTCCAGATTACTTTCAGTGGCTTGGTGTGTTTCTCCTCAGCTTCTGTGAAATGTATTACTTTTTTTTTTAGGTCACTTTTTTTTTTTTTTGAAGTATAGCTTAAAAAAAGAAAAAAAAATTCCTGATCCTGTTTTCAGGTTAGCTAGAAATATATTATGAATGAAATAGTAGTACCAGTGAGGAGTGCTTACGAAGCTGCTCTGTTAGGAGGAAGCAGAGCACATGGGTGACTTGAGGAGTGCCTGTGTTGGCTTGTCCCCATCCCCAGGCTGAGTGAGGGTACCCAGCTGTAACCACAGACACAGTTATCCAGGTGCTTGCATTCAGGAAGGCTGGATTTCTACTCTTCCTAGTAAGTCTGAGTATGTCAGCTCTCATGTTTTATGTGTGACTTTGTGTTTTGCTCTGGCTTCCAGCTTTTCTGATTTGATCTGGTAGGTTCAGGTGGCTGTTCTCACTTCGTCTGCAAGTTGCCTGGAAGGGTGGGTGAGTGCTGGAATAAAATATGTTGGTCTGTAATGAGGCTAACATAAGCAGAGCTGGAATGTGAAGGTGTGGAGGAGCTCTATAGTGCTTTCTCCTATTTTATTTTCATCATGGATGGAAGTTTTCAAGGGTCAATGTAGAGTTGATCAAAACCAGTCTGGATTTTGCTGCAGTGGACATACCGTATTCCTTAATCCTCACACCTGTACTTGTGTCAGTTGCTATGTATTAACTCAAGGGTGTTGGTGTAACCCCCAGGCAGGCCAGGAAAACCACTGCTGTCAACACATCCTTCTGAGAGACACACCTTAGCTTCCCTGGTGGGTATCAGTGGGCTGCAAGGCCAATGCAAGCACTCTATGATATTCAAACATACAACAAACCCACCTCTTTGTCATAGCGGTAATCATTTTGATTCAATGAAGTGCAGAGATCACGTGCTGCAGTGTTAAGTCACTTGGGACTGGGCAAAAGAAGCAGGTAAATTGTGTGCAAGAAAGCTCAAAAAGAAAAAAAAATAGAAGGAAAGCTCTGTATTTGGATTTCTCTGCTTCAGCCTGCCTCAGCAATAACAAATAGAAACCATAAAATTATGCAGTTTTGACTCCAAATTGAATAAAATAGTCTACGTGCAGAGTATCTGCAGCTTCCTAATTGCTTCACTTAAGCACTAGGATCCCTGATGCTGACAAAGGAAAGGAGAAGAGCAGCTCAGAATATTCCCAACCGTGAGAATACTTTCAAATGACAGAGGGAAAATAAGAGTTTCTAGATGCATTTCGTTTAATAAGACCTTTATAAAATGTAAATCAAATCTATTTCACAATCATTTTTCAACAGTGAGTTGGTAACAGCCTTTTGCAGTTGTTGCGTTGGATTGCTTCCAGTAAGTCAGAAAGCAAATTACTTCTTTGCGCACCCAAGCTGATAGACTTCTTTTGCAACAGATTTTCCACTGGTAACTTTTTACTTTAACTAAGTTAGGAACAGCCTTCAATTATACTTTTATCATCAGACTACCAAGCTGTGTTAGTTCTTTGCTGTCCATAGTAAAATGAGTTTGTGTTTCTGAGATTACTAATTGTGTGTCCAAAATAATGGCAAAGTTCAAGGCCTACGTGTAGAAAACAATTTTTTTTTTTCATTTTAAAGAAAAAAGCTCAAGAAGCAAAACTTAGAACAAACAAAATGACTTGCCAAGACTAAAACTGTCTGTTGTTGTGTTCCAGGAGGAGCACTAACAAACCCATTAATTATCCCCGTGGGTTTTTCTGGAAACCCATTTTCATCAGATCACATGTTTCCAAAGCATTCACCTCTTGGCTTGAGATTTTCACTGCTCGATCTGTAATCCAAAGTAAATATGTTTGGAGAAAGACAGCTGAGGAACAAGTAGCAAGAACATTTTGTGTGAGAGTTCTGGATTTTTAATGCATGTCTGTCCATTCAAATGCCTGCTCCTTTGTCAACACTATGGCGCTGCTCTCTTAATCCTTGGACACTCAGCCCAG
>JANHGO010000002.1:4512421-4560215 GCA_024606505.1 Aquila spilogaster
CATTTTTCCCTCAGTTCCCTCTTTTCCCTCTCCTCTCTCTTTCCCTCTTTTCCCTCTCCTCTCTCTTTTCCCTCTTGGGGGGAAAGAAGATCAAATTAAATCAAAATTGACTTTAATTCTGGCCAGAGAACAGCTACATGATCATACATTAATGTTTAATAGAGAAATTTACTTAAAAGCATAGAAACTTAAAGAAGAGTAAGTATAGGATCTGAATCTGAATAGGCTATAAAAATATTATAGTAAAAACATCTCAATGTAAAATATTAAAAGCATATAGAAATTATAGAACAATGCAGCTTTTTAATAACTACTTTGTGCCACTGTTATCCACTGAGCCTCAGACTTTTTAAGAACTCGAACAGGCTCTATTGCCAATGAGAATTTAAAATGGCCCCACTGCTTGCTCATGCAGCGCCCACGACAGCCCCCGCTGTGCTGGGAAGCCTTCTCCTCCATGCAGCTTTCGGAACTCGGTGTGTGCGTGCAGCAGGCAGCCCCGAGTGATACCAAGAGACTCTGGATACCGAGTTCAGTAAAGAAACATTACAGATCGTACATGATCTGTTCATTCTTTTGAGAGTTCTTGAAATATCCTACAATAAAATATAGTATTACATTTTCATTCAAAATGACAGATGCTCATATGATCCTATCAGATCTTGCCATGGGGAAACCTAAAATTTTAGGTTTTAAATAACTAAAAAAACCTAGAGACAGGTCTTAGAAGCATTAATTAATATGCACATCAGCATTCCCATACCTGCCAACCTCCAACTTTTGGGGAAGTCTGGGTCAGGCGTTGGATTGAAAAGTGGGTTTTTTTGAGCAAAAGTATTGTGTGATGCAAACCAGTATGGCTCCAGCCTAGGCTTATACATTCTGAAGGGTTCATGTTTAAAGAAATTCTTTGCTGTCAGCAGACAAATACCACAATAATTGTTCTCTAGGGGGTGAAAAACACCAGTTAAAATGCAGACACACACCCAGTTCCTCATTGTTAGAGCATACTAAAAGTTCGATATGCTAGGCTTTGGCAAATTGATCCAGGAATCTGTAGGTTGTACAATAAACATTTGCTCATTTCTCTGTCTACACCATTTGAAACCAAGTTTTTAGGTGATTATCATCCAATGCTAGAAAATGTTATGGTTCACCCCTATTTTACAAAGTCACCTTATGCTGAAAAGATTGCAATGGAGAAATAGAATGTGCCTTTGTGAAATTTCCAACTTCAGCTTAGTGCAAGTAACCTCATGGAGGCCTCTGAGATTCATATCTGGGGACATACTGAAAGTTTCATTTTGGATGCTCCCAGTAGACTCTGCTGGGTAGGGCCGGGCAGAGCTGCTGCTCTTGGTCAGTTCACGGAGGGTACCTGCCTGCAGTCACTGGAGGGCTGGCTCTTAATGCTTCAAAACTGTGCTTTAACTCTCAAGGTTCCTATTTGGTCCTTGATGGACAGGACAGATGATGTCCTGGCTACTGGGATGACCTGAATTTGAATAAGCTCAAATCTGGGCCAGACAGACCTTCTTTGAGTAGAAGTGTGGCCACAAAATATTTACATACAGATCTCGGTGCAAAAGTTCACAAAATGTCTTTGAGTCACCATGACCACTAAAAATAATAAAATAGAGGTATCATCCTAATTGTTTGATTTTAAAATTCACAGAGCAATATCCTGGAAGAATGATAGAGAACATTTTATTATCTTTATTTCTGCTGGAATTTTCTTTTATCTGATCTCCTACTGAAAACTGCTAAACAAATGCCACCCGGCAACCATGAACAACTTCAGATCATTCATGAATAAACACGTTATCAGAGGCATTATCACACAACATTATCTGGAACAGGCAAACATGCTATGATTAAAACTCCAGGGGAAATCAGTTTTGGTTTCATGTAACATTAGGAGTTATGAGTTTGAAATCATGTCTACCTTGAATACTGCAAGACTTCAACCAGTCTGCAAACAGTAGGATGCTTTATGCAATCTAGCTTGTACGGGAAGATAAATGCTATTTCATGTAAGAAAGACTAAAATTACTGCTCATGTAAGAAAGACTAAAATTACTGCTTATGAGTTCTTACCCTGTAAGGTATTTCGTGGTCCTCACCTGATGCCAAACTTGCAGCAAAGCCTTAGGCTGGACTGGTTGTGCCTGGGTAGGTGAGACCCTGCTGGGATCACCTTGGCTTGGCCAACTTACAGCCCTGGAAATGCAGGCAAGAGCTGCTTGATGCAAGATTGAGAACAGTGTGGGGGGGGTCTCCTTCCTTGCAGCTAACCCATAATTTTAGAAACCTAATGGATCTACCTGAAAACTCTTCTGAAAGAACAACCCAGTCCCTCAGATGAGTCACCTTTTCTTGCAGTGAGATGTTATTGGGCAAGGCAACATACAGTGTAAATCATAGGAGTTTCTGTCCCTGGGGTTTAGAAACCTCAGTCACTAAACTTAGAGTTTTGGAATTGCTTTGTAAGGAATTTTTTGTTGTGGTCATTGTAATGCTCATACTTGCACGCTGATCTCCCTTCAGCTGTTCTTCACTGACAAGCTGAAAGACTATTTTGGTGACGTCCCGGTGGGAATGACAAACTTGTTTATCTTCTGAAATGTTCTCAATCAGTAGCAGTCACCGTCATGGCCTCAGTCCCATACCTGCCTTTCCTTCACTGCCACTTCTTAACTCTGGCCTAAAGCTGGTTTGGTCTGTAACAAGCATGGAAGTAGCTCTCTCCCAGCCGGCCAGTTGGGCACGGGGTGCTCCCTGCCAGTGCTCCCAGTGCTGCCTCACCCCGTGTACACCTTCCAAAGGGAGTCAGGATGTCGGTGTGGGAGAAATCAGTGGTTCCTGAGGGCACCTAGCTCCATGCAGGGGGTTACCTGGGGATACTTCAGCAGTAACCAACGAAGGTGAGTGCAAAACCCAGGGAATGGGCTAGGGAAGAGGGGATCCTGCGAAACCCCCGTGGGCATGGGTGTGAAAGGATCAGCAATGCTGTCCGGGTTGGAGGTGCCCCATATCCTGATGTGGTCATGATAACAAATTAAAGCCAGTGCAGAAGAATCATCGCATGCAGAATTATTGTGCAAATATAGGCACACATTGCATCAACCGAGATCCTGCCCACACCGTGGCCCTGCCATGGGCTGCTCCAGGCTGTTTTGGGGCATAAATGGCTTTTTTGGCACAGCTGAAGTTTCCAAAAATGTAGGAAGAATTATGTCAGTGTGCAAGAAAAGAGATGATATGCATTTGGGGACCACTGGGCTAAACCAGTCCTGGTGTAGCTTTAAGGGCCAGAGGGGGTGGGCCAGTCATTAGGGACAGCTGGGGCTTTAGGGTGGGTTTAGGTTTAGGCTTAGGTTTAAGAGGGGGGAGAAAGAGGAGTTTGGGTTTTGCTTTGCTTGTGGGGAAGGTAGGGAAGGAGCTGTGCTTGGTTGTGGTATTCACACTGATTAAGGTAACACTTTTTATGGCTTTTTTTTTCTTGTCTGTAGTTGTGTTAATAAGCATTTGTCCCATCTCCTGACACTGAGACCCTGGGTAAAAGCCTCAGCTTTGGCAATGCATTAGATGTTCCTTAAGGTCTTAAACATAAGCAGAATTTATGTTTTCAGCAGCGTTTTGGCACAAGTGTCTTCAGACAATGAAGAGCTGTTTGTTAGGTACTCTGGTTAATGAAGTGTCCTTTGAGGATTAATTTGTCAGACTCAATTTATTATTTCATACAAAAAAAAAAAAATTAACGTTGAAAGTCTGACTTAAATGTAAAACCTCGGGGGGGGGGGTGGGGTGGTGGTGGCATCAGACAAAACTGTTAAGAATAGTAAAAATTAGTCCCTGTGCATTGGTGTTAGGGGTTTCAGCCTGAACCTGCTGGGATCAATGAATGTTTTGGTACTGGATTCAGTGTTGCGGGAGGTGATCTGTGCTGTGCTGTAACCATTTATGATATGTGAGCATGAGACCCATTTCTCATTGTGTAAGTTTTTTGGGGGGTAATTCCACCCCAGGGCTTGACCTTCCCATCCGCACAGCCTCACTAATCATTGGGCTTTCTTGTATGGAGAAGAGATTGTGTTTTAATTCCTTAGTCTCAAATATTTTGGAAAATCAGATGCTTTGCAGGGAAACTACTTTTAGTGAAAGTGAGCATTAACAGGAGAGGTTTGCTCTGGACTGGGCTGCTGTAGGGATTTGGTATTCTGCAGCCTGGAGCCAATAAAAGGGAAAGATAAAAAATACTAGGGCAGCTAAGAGCGGCCAGTGGTTTCTGGAGTTCATATCTTGGTGATAAAATACCAGTAATCTGTGAATTCTTACGTTTTTTAGGAAGACAAATTCCAAAATGTAGCCAACTCAATGGAGTTGTGAGAGCTTGGTGTTCAGAAGTCAAGTAACTAAAGCTTCTCACCTGTGCTCCCTGCACACACTGTTTTCAGGAGTGTTAGTTAGATGTTAACTAATGCGGAAGCTTGTACTTTTCTATTTTTTGGCAATCCCTCTCTAAGGCTTCTCTCTGATGATGTGAGTATTAATAAAGCTTCGCTTGGTAGTTACTATGACACTATTAATAATGACAGTCTGTTTCTATGGTAGACATACAGAATTTCTTATGTGTAAAGATTGTTCAAAGGAAAAAAAAAAAAAAAACCCACCACCATATTTTCTGTTGATAACAATACACATTAAAGTTGTGATTAGAAGCTTCCTAAAGCTTTTTGGATACATTTGCCTCGCTGCTTGAGGCTGAAGGCATTTGAAGGTTTAAGAGACATTGCCCACCTGTGAACACTGTCAGCTTGGTTTAGGGTTATTCCTCAGACTCATCAGGACATCATTCCTTGCCACGTGAAAGAGCTAGTCCTTCCTGATACACAAGAAAAACCAGAGTAGTTTAGCTTGCTGCTGAAGGCTAACCTGGACTGCTTGAACTGTTGGCAGGATTTGTCGGAGGCGGGATGGGTTGCAATCACACTGATGTTCCCTTTGGAATACTGCAGTTTTCTGAAAAAAATGGAAAGTGCTGGCTACTGTATATGACTTAAGGGAATTGTCAACCATATGAGAATTAAAATGCATATGTGCATATATCTACATTATTTTTATGTCCTCTAGGTGAGCTGGTTTTGTTGTTGTTTTTTTTCTGGCTTACTTCATCTTCCAGCGTTCTTCAGAGTGCCGTCACTACTGATGTTGGGCTGGCTGTGTCGTGTTGTGTGCGAAGTACAAAACCTGAGGGTAGCCTCCAATGTTTTGTTAAGTTTTGTCATTAAATTTCATTAGGGTGATATACAAGAAAATAATTGTCAAGAGTTTAGTTTTGGTTTGTTTTTTTTCCTACATGCATTTAAGTCTTTGCCATCCATTTTTATTAACTGTAGTACTTTGCCTGGAGGATATGCTGCATGTTCTTGGTGCACTGTTTTTATTTACAATATGTGAGAAAACAACTAAATATTTTCTTGGACCCCTGAATGTTTCCTTTGGACTCCTTGTGAAGAGGAAAGCTGAAATAAATCTGGAAATATTTCAGAGGGATGAGACTGTGCTCTCACTTCTTCCATCACTAGATGGCATGCTGTGTGTAGGAATGGACTTTTGCTTGGCTGGAGCTTGGAGATGCTGAGCCATGCCAAGCGGTGAGTTAATTTGTGGAGACACAGAAGTAACTGAGCAATGACAGGCAGTTCACTTGAAGAAAACCTGGGTGAAAGGGACAAAAGCTGAGCAGACAATTAACTCTGTGGAGATGTCTGTGGCACATGCTGAATGGGCAGATAGCAGGGAATGGGCGCAGATGACAGGCGTCAGACCGACAGTTCTCATTTGGGTATATGACACAGGCAGCAGTGACTGTTTCCTGCTAAAACATGAGAGTGCTGTGATTCTTGTTTTAATAATTATTTTTTTTGTAGATGCTACATGTACACAATAGCTATCAAAGAACAGCAAAATTCAATTTTCATTCAATATTCCGAATGGTTATCAAATGTGTTCCCTGAACCACAGTAAAGAGGTACCAGTGGCAGTTTATGCACGTATTTAGAATTAAATTTATAAGCAGAAACAAAACTAGTGCTTGGGGAGTTTCAAGTGGCAGCAGCCAAACTCCCCCTCTGTGCCCCCAATGGCAAGCACAGACCTGCTCAGTTTTATTTCAAGGGGGAGTTGCTCCTTGTTCAACGCTTACTTGAAAAAAAAAATCCTACCCCTGTTCTGGGCCCTTAAACTCAAGCAGACGCTCTTGCTGACTCTTTTGGGAGTGCTGCTACATGAGCCCTGTCTCTTGGACACCCGGGCTTTGCTGCTGCCGTGCACGGGAGCAGCGCTGGCGATGCCTCCCGTGGGGTGGTACCGTGGCCACTGGCTCTGGAAGTAGTGTTAACTTGTCCCCGGTGCTTCTGCATCAGATAGTGTTTTCTGTCACTGGGAAGAAAGAAAGAGAGGAAGAAATAAAAAAAAAAAAAGGCAGGGGGAACCCCAACCAAATCAAACTCTCCCCATGCCCAACCCACACTCGTTCACAGGAAGTGCGCTGCCTTGCTTAATCTTCCATTTACTACTAAACATAGTATAATTACGCTGAGATCTTTTGCAGGGAGCCAGGGTATAGCGCTGATGAAATGAGAGTAACAGGAACTTCAGCGAGCTAGGACCTCATTGTTTAAGTGTGGTATATAAAGGCTATCAAAGAGTAATCGCTAACTGTTTTAATGTTATTCACAATACTTTTCCCACCTGTATTTGATGAAATATTGCACCCTCACTGATACCACTTCTTGCATTTTGGATTCAAACCCCTCCGAGACCAGGAGACAACTGCACTTGACATCCCCTAATTGGGATGCTGTGGTAGGGCAGACATGGAGATCTTAGCTAATTGCCTTCAAGACGAGCAAGCTAGGTAATGAGAGGAGTATTGATCTGTGTACCAGTGAACGTTGCTCCTTTGAATTGAGGAGATTGATTCGTGATACTTGAGTCTCTTCAGCTTAAAGGCAATAAAGGAGGTGGTACGTTATTCCAAGGAATGTGACAAATCCCAGTTTTGTCAAAGGTCTGCAGTTCCTCTAATGTGATTCAAAGGCAAAGATAAATCTTCGATGGAGGCCCTATTTCATGGATATTTTATATCCCTCTACTGGATATGTTTTTGGCAACTTAATGACAATCCTAAACTTAAATATCATGGGAAGATCAACTGACTACAAAAGACTTTTGAGTTTTGACTGTTTCTGTGCATACTTGTCATGAAAACAGCATGATATACTCTATTTCAGATGCCATTAAAAGCTCTGAAAAGGCATTGCATATTGTCTCCATTGTAGGCAGCTGGATCAACAAAATCTTTGAAAAATATGGCTTCAGTATCAGTGGGACTTCTAACAGGCTTCGATAGTTTTATCACCCTTTGAAGAAAACCCTAGTGCTGTAGTTAATAAAGGAAAAAGCAAAGCCCCAGATTAACTTAAATGCAACAAAATCCAGTTTCCAATATAAAGAACTAAAATCAAACCTATTTGTATAAACATGATGCTCCTCTGAAGCACGACTTCTTTTAAGATAGCTAGTTAATCAAAATTCCCTAGAAAATAGAGGAATATAGCTTTTGTAGAAGTGCAAAGTGACAAGAAAATACCAGAAAACTCTTAAAAGAGAGTGCTGAATGAATAGTTTCAAATTACACTGCACTTCCAGAGGAACAGTTTCTGCAGGAGGAATCTGAGACTTAACTCTCCTTTCTGCCCTAGCAGTCAGGTTCCTATTAATGTTTTAGGTTTTGATTGGGGGTGCTTTTAAAGAAAAAATACTAAAATAATTCACACGTTCAAACATTTTAACTGTGAATTTATCATTGGGTTTTTTAGTAGCATCACATCATCAGATAAAATAACAATGTAATCCATTGTATGGACATGGACTGTCCACCTGAGGTCTATTTATCCTAGAATTAGGACTTTTGTTTCTTTTCCTGTTTCACCTCTAATTTTATCATGCTTTGATCAACTTAGAAGCTATTTTAGAGCTGTTATTGTGGTGAAATAGACTAAAAAAAAAAGGTGTCGAAATAAAGATTGGTCTCTTCTTTAATTTTTGTGCTGGTTCTTCTGTCATTGAGCATCTATATGTGCATGCACCGAAATAGTGTCACCCTGCAAGCGATCTCTTCCACTGGGTCTATACCCAAGGAGGCAAATCCTTAGACCACTAAGGGAATCTTGCCTTTTTACTTAAATACTTAAGAATAGAACTTGACTTTTGTTTAAAATGATCCAGTAAGTTTGGGGTTTTTTATATTAAAAAAAAAAAAAAAAAAAGCAAGTGTATTGGCATGGCAACTCCTTACTCTTGCTGCTACTCCTGTACCAGGACTGCTGACCTGCAGCAGCCAGTAGAGTATTCCTTAAATGAAAGGAGAGACTTCATTATATTCCTGGCAATTCAAAAGGCCTGCTCAACTGGGTGTACTGGAAAACTTCAGCTGCAATCAATCACTTTATTACTTTCATCTTATGCAGTTGATTTTTAAATGTTAACATCTAATATGGTTATCAAGCTATTGCTTCCTCTGGTTATGAAACCTCTCAAGTGAGGTCAGGCACATTTGTTTAATCACCAGTTTTATAACTGGTCATTGATGTGACAGTGTTGAGTCTGGCTGCTGTGCTAACCAGTTATTTTTGTTTGGCATTCAGCTGATAGCATGCACTAAAATCAGTGCTGTACTGTTTTACTTTCAGGTCCATAATCCTGGGGGGGTTGGGGAGGGATAGGAAGGAAATAATGAAAAAGAATATTAATTAAAATTTTAATTTGTTCAGCAGAGCTTTGGGAAACACAGAAACTTTCACTCCCAGTATATTCAGCAGAAGCAGTGCATGTCACTATAAATATGGGTGCTGCAGTGATGCATGCTGTTATTAGTTAGTCATTACACATAAAAGCTAGAATAAAGACAGTTTAATTAAATGACTTTCCTATTCCATGCCTTTCTCCACAAGATGTGCATTCCAACAGAAAAGGAGCCTTTGTGTGCGTCCGTCACGATATACACACAATGTATATATACACAATATACACACAAGGTCACAATGTACCTTGCCTTTCCATCTGCAAAACTTCTGAAAAATAAGAATTGATGGGGTTTTTTTATACATATCTGTTCTAGACTGTGGTGAAATGTGTGGGAAAAGCACTGTGTGTTGATTTCAGCAAGGACCTGGATACTTTATTCTGATCCTAAGAGTGTAACATTTTTAATGTATATTGCAATACATATCTGCCTAATTATACAGCAGTGATGCGGTTTTAGTGGTAGTAGACCTTGTACAGAGCATAAAAGGCAGTTCTGGTGGTAAAAATCCAGGAGATAGTAATTTTCAGGTACTAGACTCTTGCATAAGGATGTCTGTTACCAGGTCAGGAGGCTCATCCCTTGAGCACTCATCATAGCTTGTTCTTAAAGCCTGAATAGTTGGCTGCATAAAGTGGGATCACTGCAACTGTAAAATACTTCAGTAGACCAAGTTTTGGTATAAATAAACAAGTCTAAATGGGATGTAAGATGGTAGATCAGGCAGTGGTTTTGTTTTAGGTCTGTAATGCAGACAGAAACATTTTGCATGGAAATGATGCATATATTTAAAAAGGAAGAAGAAAATGAAAAACAAGTGGTTATTTTAACTTGGAGGCTAAAATGGTGGTGGAAAACCAGCACAAAGATTTAATGTGTGTATGAAACCTAGAAATTAACTGAGCAGTCATATTGTCCAGGATGTTTGAAATATAAAGCTAAAGAGCACAGGTGGTGATGGCATTGATATTTACATTAGTCCTGTCTCTAGGAGAAATGAGTGTTAATACTGTGTATTATTTTTCAATTTCCAGCCTAAGAGCAGACCTTCATCCAATAATCATTGAAGTAAATGGTGTGGGGTTGGAGGTGGGTAGGGAAAGGAGGCAGAAGTGAAGTAGGTTTTGCTGGAATGAACAATCAATTGGGTCTGGAGTTGGAAAAGTAGTTGAAAGCTTGCTCAAATACTTTTACCTTGAGTACCTTGGTTCAAGATACCCTGAATCTCTGCTTAAAATCAAGTCACATGAAAAGTATGTGGTAATAGAATAAGGCTGAAAGAGCCCTGCTGAAAGAGGAGGAAAGTCCCTGTAATCTTACCAAAAACAGTTGCTGTGTATATAATCCAAAATTTTATTCTAGCATCTTCTTCTTCATACCCTTTCGAATAGGAGCAATAAGTTCTTGCAGTAATCCCACACTGGACCTGTGTGAGATGGTGGGGTGTGGTACATTTATACGAAGGTAGTTTATAGTGAAGTTCATTTATTTGAGTGAATATGCTGTAGATTGCAATTAATGACATCATTTCTCAGTAGCAAAAACCTATACTGTTCTTTGCACTAAACTTAAATGTTCCCCAAAAAATCAAATGAAGTAATGTAATATAATTTATGTCCTTATTTGAAGCTGTATCATCTAGTCTATAATTCCTATGAGCAGCTCTTTTATTGAGAAATATTGGTGCTATCAATGCCACTTTTATATTAGAATGTTTTTATACAAGCATACAATGCAAAGCTGGAAAGAAAAATGTATTATTTTTCAGTCACTCATCCCTGTAAACCCCAAAGACAAACTGAAAGCTGAAATTCCTGGAGGTGAGGCAGAAGCATTTATCACTCCAAATTCTGGTACATAAAGCCCAGGAGATCAGACTGGTTTCTGAATGCTGAAAGACAACTGACGTTATACTTTAGGAAAAAAGAGGGGAAGGGTGGAGCTTTCACAGTGGAAAAACAGGGTGAAAAACATCATGTTACAGAAATAGAGATGAGATTTATCTGGGATTACTTCTTTTAAAATCCTAGGTGAGCTGAAATCTTCCTTAAGAAATGGGTTAGGCCCTGTTACGTTTTATTTAATAACTCTCAGTATAACACCCAGCTCTGATACAGCAGCTCATATATAGGGACCTCAAGGCAATGATATTTTTTTAGCCCTGTTTTATAGATAAGAGAATGAAGGTAAGAGAAGGTGAAGATAGGTGGCAGCAAGTGTCAGAAACAGAGCCCTGCAGGTTTTTGGGTGTAGGTTAGAATTTCACAGTTCCCTGATCTTATGTAATTAGGATAGGCCACTATATCTTGTAAATAATAATTTAGTTCATTCTGGAATAATTGTTTTTAGTGTAGAAGTGCAGAGTGGTGGATGCTGTTACTCGCACGGATGCCTTCCCAGTCCCTCAGTGCATGTGCTGGCTCATGGGGGGAATAAATTTTTTGGCAGCTGGGGCAGGTGGAGGTTCAGCCTTTGTGGCTGCTGCTTCACCAGCTCTTCAGGGCGTCCCTTGGGTCTGCGGCACGGAGGAGAGCTGCTGAAGCACATCTTGGTGGGAGCTGTGCAAAGCGTGCTCACGGGACATGCGGGATAGTTTAAATAGTCCTATGCCCACAGCCTGTCCAAATAACGAATCCTTAAATTTTAAACTGCAGGATTTTACAGCTCGATCGGGTATCTTTGGATGCCAGTGCTTATTTTCCCTACAATTCCCATGCGGTCCAAACGCATCCCTTAAGCTCTGTAACTTGGGGCACAGTATGCTCTATTTCTGGCTTTAACTGGAGAAAGATAAAGCGAGCTGCACAGTGCGTGTTTGTCCTGTTAAAAGTGTAACGGTATTTGTTCATGTCTACATCTCTTATTAAAAGCTATTTTTATTTTTTTAATGGCAATTTAAGACAAATACCTCTTTGGTTCATTTTCCCTTCTAAAGGTATTGCACGAGGACTCTGGGTACTGAGACAACACAGTACATACCCCAAAGCAGATGCTCAGTGATCAGCATGACATCTGTACCCGGCAATTCCTTAATCCAATGCCAGTATTGATTAAAGCAAAATATGCTGGTTTTGTAATCCCTTAGGGGTCTGTGTTGAACTTTGTTAGTGGTGACCTGGCATATATGTGCTCCTTAGAGACAGGAAGGGGACATTCATCTCTCTCTAACACTACCTATTAGTGGGTGGATTTGTTCTGAGGTCTTGGACATCAGATTCTTTCTCATGCACATACCTGTTTCCCCTGGATGTCAAAATCCTGCGGGACTTTACAGATACTCAAGATTCTCACTTTCTTCAACAAATATTGCCCCTTCATGGCATAAGGTAACCGTGTCCAGCAGACTGCCGTGGGGGACAGGA
Organism: Aquila spilogaster; assembly: GCA_024606505.1. Lineage (NCBI taxonomy): Eukaryota > Metazoa > Chordata > Aves > Accipitriformes > Accipitridae > Aquila > Aquila spilogaster. The sequence goes on from JANHGO010000002.1 coordinate 4,524,656, forward strand.
GGTACCCCTTGCTACTGCCATGTTGGAGACAAATGTCCTGGGAAATGGGTGTATGGATGTATTTCTCTTTAGTTGCAGGGTGAGCCTATCACTGCTATATATGGCTGGAAGATCAGGTATTACCATTGTGGACAGGCATAATCATTCAGGTTGAGGATAAATGGAATTTTTATACACTGGGACAGATGTTTATCTTAACTGTGAAACAATTAGAAAATACCTGCTTCAGCCTAAACAACTTTTTTTTAACAACCACAAAGATCTCTAAGAAATTGCATGTGTGTATGTCCTCGCTGAGAGGAGTGGTGAACTGTGAAGAGACGTTTAACAGAATAACTCAAGCCTTCACAGCTATCATAATTCAAGTGAAAATATGGACAGCTTTTTATGGCAAGACAGTTTATTCACATTTCTTGGCACACTTGGTCACTGCAGGGAATTTAACTATTTAACTCCAATTAATCTTTGAAAGATCCACATACGTCTCCAGGAAATTGGAAGCAAACGGATCCTTATTAGATGCTCTTGGGCCAGACTTTTCTTACACAGTTTCAGTTCTAGAGTTGACATGGTCCTTCCTGACTTTTATTCCTCTCCACTAATCCAAGTCCTCCTGCAGCGCATCTGCCTGGCCGCAGAGCCACAAGATTTCTAGAACTAAATTGTATTAACACAAAACAGAGACTTGGGATCTTCTGTGTTTGGCTCATCTTTGGGGTTAATTGCAAGATGTCACAGCTGATTCTCTCTTTATTTTTAAAGCTGTTCTTTTCACTTCTCTGAAACGCAGGGATTGTACTTGGGGAGGGTTTTTAGAAACTGCTTTTGTTTCATAATGCAAGTTGTGAATTAAGCGCTTTGGCCTTCCTGCACCAGTGGACCTTTCTTTGATATGGTTAAACACCTGAGAGGTGAGCCTTGGGGCTTTCCTCACTGTGGGGTATAAAATATGGATTATTTCTTAAGGTAAAAAAACCCAAACCTATCTTTGAAATGTGTTCAGTGAGAAAAGTGTGCAAGGTTACTGCAGCCCTAGGGCAACAGTAATGTATGCTCCACAAGCTACATAAGTTTGACATTGTGGTTTTTTAAATAAAAAGCTGCTGCAAAACAGAGCGTTGTACAGCACTTATCAGTGGGCAACTCTTATCAAGATCTCTGAGATACTGTGAACTTCATGAATTAATGCATCAAAATTAATACATCACTAAAGAGTCTGAAGTGTTGTAGTTCTTCAGTGGAGAAGAGCTTTATTTTCTTTTGAGAAGGGGTTGGGAGAATGTTTTTAAGTGATGGGGTTTGCTGCTCCTGCTCAGATGTACCACAGTGACCCTGAAGGTGCAGGGCAGGTTGCGCTTATTTTCAGTGGGGTCCAGTGGAGCTACATTGTTCAGCAGTCTGGTCGTGGTTTGTCTTTCCTGCATGGGACCAATGCAATGCCAAACAATTAGAAAATAATGTTATATTTTTCATTATTCATATATTATTGATAAAAAGGCAGGATTTGTTTTACTAATGCCAGCCGATTGAGTATGAAATCCTCAACTTGCTCTACTGAAAACCACTAAACATCTTAAAAAATGAAACATGTTATGTTTGTTGCCATGCTAGTCTATCCTAGGAGATTAGATGTTTATCCAGGGTAAAGTATAGCTATGTAATGCAACCTCAAGGCAACCAAGACTTAGCAAACTGCGTAGCTCTGCTTTGTTAACAACCCCAGACAAATCCAGTGACAAGGGCATGCTACAGCCTCCCTTTGGCTTGCAGCACAGAAAGGCTGTCCCATGAAGCTGTATCTCTAAAAGGTAAATAAAACCAACTTCCACAGAGCTTTTGCTGACTCTAAAATCTCTACAGCAATTGAAATCTATCCTGTTGGTTGCTGGAGGGATCCCTGTCCCTGCAGGGAGCATTCGTTATGTGGGGTGGGGAAACCATTCCTTTCTGAGAGGTCCTCTCTAAGCTATGTGGTGGGTACCCTGTTAGGAGGAAATGATGCCAAGTAAATCTGTTCCTTTATTCTGGAAGGTCTGCCTGGTCTCAAATTAGTGAAAAAACCCTGAAGATTGTCCAAAAATAATTTTTGCTCTTCCATGGGAACCACATTGTTTAATCTAGTTCATTGGCATGCTTAGATCTGCTGACCCTCTCTAGGGGAACAGAGATCTATACATCCTCTTTTTGTTATTATTATTTTAAAGCAAAGAATAAAGGGTAAGGTTTAAGTGCTTCCCTTATTCTCTCTTACTTTGCTGTGTTCTGCCTTGCCAGAATCTTCCTGCTCAGTGGAACAAGGCTGCATGAGAGAAGGATGTGTTGCTGTGATTATCAACAGAGTCATTTTTAGTGTCAGTCTTTGCCATAACCCATACCACTGTACAGTCCTTGAAAGAATGACTTTTTGCATCTTTGGGGATACCTGGGTTTTATCGGTTGAAAATGGCTTTTTTTTGGAACTGCAGCATAGTCACAAATAGACCTTCCTTGAACTCTAGTTTCCAACTGATTTTGTGTTGTTTTTCTGACTTTCGTTGCATTTGTAATAAAAGCTGAAAATTATTAATGTATAGGGAAACTTTCTGTATTACTGATAATTTTCTGGCTTTACTCTTAAACTTGCAGCCTCTGCACATCCCAGTGTTAGGAGATGTGTCCTCAAGACTGATTCCTAAGCAGCTACTCCATGTACTTTACTGACTTGAAGAAAGTAAGTTTGTGTCCTTGACCTGTATTTAAGTGATGCCTGTGGTCTTTTAATATCCCATGCCGATATCTGAAGTATGGTACACGATGTCTGCCTGTACCTTCCTCCCTCTGCTTCCCAGTGTGTTAAGCATTTTGAGGCTGTGATAGCTGTGGTTGTGACCCAAAATCCCTTCTTTGAGCTCTCTGGATGAATCGGTACCTTGCCAGGGAAGACTGTGGTGCTATAAATTACACACTAGTATATGCGCTATATATCCTCACGTCCCTGGGCTGGCTGGGATCACAAGAAGGCCTTTGGAGAACAAGTGTGTATGTGCAGATAGTTGTGGAGCCAGTTACTGTTGATAAATTAAGTGCCAGATATTTAATCATAATCTTTAATCACATGTCCAACTTCAGGTTAATTATTCATAGCTGCTGGAAGCAATCTTGAAATGATGTACACTTTCAGGAAAACACTTAAATGCAGTCCAGGACTATACATGTGTGCTTAAATACCTTAAGTGCTTGTTCTTCAGAAATATTCTGTACACTTGGAGTCTAACTGAATGGAGAGGCTGTTACGAGAGAAAAATTTAAGGCATTACTAGAATGGGGAATCTCTTTTCCTAGTCCAGTGGTAGGTGGACTGAACAGAAATTAGCCAAAATTTTCAAAGATGTTTTCAAAGATGTTGGTGATGGGGGTGGGTGGTTTGGTTTGGGGGATTGTTTGTTTATTTGTGTGGGATGGTAGTGTTTTTCTTGTGGGTGCTTTTGTGTTGGTTTGGCTTTTTTAGTACGTTTGAATAAATGGTGTTTTGTTTGGAATGAACTGGTTTTGAGTCATTTGAAACAGTCGACTGCCAGTCCCTGGAGCATTTGTCCCACAGCCAATGGTAAATGGAAACTTCAGTCCAGAAATGTGATTTAAAACTTTTGACACTGAGTGATTTTCCCCAAGAATGACCTGAAAAAGCAAACAACTAAAACCCCACTCGGATGATGAAGAGGTTGAAGTACGCCTCCCATAACCGTGAAAACCTAAAACTGTTCTGTGTGCTGTGTTGGAAAAATAAGTGCATTTATGCCTGATTATTTTAAATGGTGTATCCTACAGCTACATGGATGCTTGTGTTTGTGTTGCATATTGTTTTAACCCCATATATACCCAGAGCACTGTATGTAGGGTTGAGATTCTATCCCAAGAAGACTGTGTGTGGATTAGCACATTTTAACAAAGCAGCAGCAATGTGACGAAATTAGGTCTCTTCTAATTCTCTACCAGAGCTATGCCATTTTTTTGATACTTGAATTTGATAACTTTTCTATAGATTTTTATCTTTTTATTTGCTGTTACCTTTGTGGAAAAATCCCAAGGGAATTTATTAAACTGAGTTCAGAGAGGAACGTCATCTCTTGCAGAATGTGTTTTGCTGTATTGTCAGAAAACAGGGCTATTTTGACAGTGGAATAATGGAGATAGCTATGATTTAAAGAACGGTAAGAATTCATGACAGGAGTGGAGATCTGTCCTTGTTGGGAACCTGCACAGTGTACTTGATCATGGGTATTGATTCAGCCCATCAAAATGTGTTGTAGTAAATGTAATTTATGCTCTGACCTTCAGCCAGCTCTCAGCTGGAATGGAAAAACATGGTACAGATACTTACAGATGGGTCTACTTATCACTTGCTCCAAGGAAATGTGGGATAGATGTATGAATTCAAGCAACCGTGCAATCTGGAGGGGGAGTTGGAGGCCGGAAGGACTTTCCAGTGGAAAAAATGTATGGAAATACCTGTTCTGTAGGCATTGCTGCAGATAAAATTTGGGCATAAAAATCCTCACATAAAAGAATTATAGCTCCCAGAAAAAACCCAACTCTCCACTGCTCCCCTTTTCAATTCCATTATGATTTTTTTTCATTATTAGGTGCTAGGTCTTTTTAATTTTATTTTTGTTTAGGCCAATTCACAGGTCTGGGAACTTGTGTAGTCACTTGTAGATGGGCAAGGTACACAGGAACATGGAGTTGGGATGGTAGCTTCTATCTATAGCAAGGGTTTAGGATATACCTAAAGGAGCAGAGCAATGAAAAATATGATTGGGAGAGGGATAAGCATCACTGTAAAGGCAAAGAAAGGACCAGGCTGTGACAAGGGACTCGTATTTACTATTAGTTACAGAAAAATAACCTGTTACCTAACCTTTAGGATGACCTAAAGTGGGTGGGTGGGGAAGTCTGTGAAGACTCTTTACCTTTAATTCAGTTATAATTACAGTATGAAAATGTACTGTATAAACAAGATGACTGTATGTTACAGTGCATAGTGGCGAGCATAGCTTGTGTGAGTGCTGACAAGATTGAATGTATGTAGTTTTGTGCATAATTGTACTGTATACTGGTATATGAAAATTAATGTCAAGTGTCAATGTATCAGTTTACTATATGATACCCTGATATGTTGTAGCTGGTAAGAAGTTAGGATGGCTCTGTGTGTTTGAGGATGGTGAGATTGTAAATGACTTACACTGGCTCCCTTTGTATTTGATTAAACCCCCTCTTATTCTTTGCTGGCACGCTGGCTATGAAAACTTAACAAATCTTTCAAAAGGGCTTGTAGAAATTCTGTTGGGTTTATCAGAACTGGTTTTCTACCTTTAAGCCAGGCTCCCCATATCATTAATTCAGTTGCAGACTGATGGAACTATATCTTGTTAGCAAGGTATGGGAAAAAAAAAAAAAAAAGCAGTGGTAAGAAATGCCAGCATCTCCCTGTGGCAGTATACTCTGTATGTTGCAAGATGTGTGCCTTTGATGCCATGGTGCGAGAGGCTGGTGTACAAAATCTGATGTTTTGAGATGGAAAAAAGACAGACGCCTATCGGATTGAGTTCTTGACTCAAATGGCTGGTAAGTTCAGCATGTTAGTAAGGTGCAGTGACCTCGGGACATGAATCCATTTACACGGGGACCTTTAAGTGGTATAAGGAGCATGTGAAGTGCTGATCTACAGTTTGCCCTGTGTAAACGAACATTTATGAGAGTAGTTTGAGATGTTGTATCTGTGGAGGAATAGTTGCAAATGCTACAGCACATCATAGGTATCATATTTGTTGCTCTGTAGGAAAGAGTATGCAATAATGTAAAAACTGGGTGGATGAGGACGTGGAGAGCATGGTATTGTCCTGTAGCCTGCAAACCCTGTGTGTGGTTTTGGTGTTTTTTCTTTAAGCATCTCAAAAAAAACCCCAAATGCACCCCACCCCCTCCAACGCCCAAACCAACAAAGCAATCAAAAAAATCAAACACACAAAAAACTACCACCAAAACCCCCAGCTACTTTAGAAGCAAAAATGCAAATCCAGTCTCATGGCAAGAACAGAAAATGGCACATCAATTATTTGCCCTGACAAACTAACAAGAATAGGGAAAGGTACAATCTCATTACCAACTTAATCTTCTGGCACTTCTTGGATGCAGTACAAGTGATTCTATCAATCTAGAAACAAAAGGATTATTTTTGGGCCAATTATTCAAGCTCAAATACTCTCGACATATGAAGTGCGTTGATCTAAAAACGCACGGCACCAAAGCCGTCTAAAGGCGGAAGGTATTCTGTTGGCAATATGTAATTTGTTTCATTAATGAGATTATTTGTCATGCAAGTATGCATAGCCTTCTGCCAGACGTGTGTGCCTTTGCTGCTGCCATACAGTATTTTTACAGTCTCTGTCTGCTCGCCTAGTACAAAAACCAGCTGAACTTTAGGTGACCATTCCTATGAATTTACTTTCATAATTAGGCTCTCCTTACATCCCAGTGCTCTGGGTCATGCTGTGGAAATGAGGGGGCAGTGGATTCCTCCAGAGCCCAGTTGCTGCACGGCTGTAATTTCCCCACCTGTCTTGAAAAAAAACCTGCCTGCTGTTATTTCCCTACATTTCCCTTGCTCAGGCTGTAAGTCCTGATGCAATGAAACTATGATTAGTGGAGGCAACGGGCATTTAAAGAAGTGATGTTGCTTCTTTCATTGTACAGAAAACTTAAGAGTCTTAAAAACCATCAAACGCTTATGGGAAGCCTATAAATAGGTATTGTCTCATTTATTCTGGCAACAGTATGATGTAAACTGCAGTGAATGTATGAGTAAATCTGAGGCATGTACTTTTTTCAGGATGTATTTTTAAAAAGCTAAACAGAACTCTGGGATTTTGGGCTCATCTGTCTCCTGAGCTGTATGACCTGAGAGCAGCTCAAAAAAGCGATGCTTTGCTGGCAGACGGCTCAGGTGCTGTGGATCCAGGTAGACACTGTGCTGACCACCTTAGATGACAGGGCATCTTTGGTGCCCATCCCCTGCTGCCTGACGGTCACCTCCTCAGTGGGACGGTGTCTCCTGGCCTCTCTGCCCGCAGCCCTGTCCTTGCTGGAGGATGGGGGATGCCTGGTGGCACAGGTGGCTGTTTCTTTTCTTTCAGCACCAATTTATCCCAGACAAGTCCTGTGAAAATCCAGCCTGTTTGTATTGATGAAAGACAAGAGTCTGTATTTCCTTGGTATCTCTTATTATCTTATCTTGTGATAATTACATCCAGAAGTTGTGACTAAAAAAAGGAATAATGCCATTTTTCATAAGAAAAGAGAAAATTTTAAATTGAGTTAAATTCCTTTTCAATGAAGTCTACGTAAACACTTCCTGAAACACCAATATTAGCTTTAAAATTTGGTGTATTTGAAAACCTTACAGACGGGGTGCTATTTGGCCGACTGTAGAAATGATCCTTTATATTAGTTCCAGGCATAACTGTTTGCTTTGCTTTCTTCTCTTTTGCCCAAACATTTCTGAAAACCACCAAGAATGTATCTGCTGTGAATACATAGTTTTGACAATCCAAGCTGATTTGGGTGACAGTACGGTCATACCAGCATAAAATTTGGTTTGGGCTAATTAGCTGTAGTGAGGAGGAGGATTTGTTGTTTACCATGGAGGTTGACATCTGTGGTGACTTTGGTACCCAAGTTAGCTCCTTCAGAGTTACCTTAAATGACTGTAAGGCCACCACTTGGCATCTGAGCATCCCAAAACTCCTATTTCTGTATTTTGTTTATACACACATATATATAAAAGAAATACATTGTGCAAGAAATGTATAAGTGTGTTACCCAGAAAACAAGAGTTTAGGCTTTTTTGGAAAGCCTTCAGCTTCTAGCTGAGCTCCTGATCTGGTGACAACCTTTGTCCCTTTCCAAATAATTCATTGGGTGATGTGTGTTGTGGGGTATACTCTGGATCAGTCTGTATTTGTCTTTTTTTTTTTTTTGCATTTGCTAAGAGGCTTGTGGATGGAGGGAAGCGTAAGTCACTTTTCTGCTCTGACACACCGATGTAGCTGTAGGAACAGCCCACTTGCAGCTCACATCTCCCTCACACTGGCACTGAGCTAGGGATCCTTAGCGCTTGAATATTTTGGTATTCTTCAGTGCCTGCTTAAACACCAGTGCTACCTACAAGCAGGTTTTGTGTTTAAGTTAAATAAGTAATTATTGTAGTAGTCTCACTGCCTGTCCAGTCAGTGCTGCATCTTGACCATCCCATCACTAATCTGATGAAGAGGTGGAAGGTCCTGGGCAAGGGAGATCTGTTAATTGCACAAGTTGTCTCCTGCTGCTATGGCAATAAAACCCTCTTCCCCGTAATACAGTTAAAGATTCTTGACATCTGTCACAAAGCTAAGATCATACATACTTACTTACCTATCTGTTTTGAAGAAGCTTGCTGTGAAGGACCACACGCAGCTCTCCCAGGGACTGAGCTCTGCGACTGTACCTGAAAACTGCAGATGGTGGAAAAAAATAGACAGTCAAAGAAGTGACTGTAAAGCCTTAAGCTAGCATGGCTTTAGCTTCAGGACTTTTTGAAAGGGCTTTTCTGGAGCTCCCACTAGCCTCCCAGTGAGCTCCTGAGCCACCTTCTAACATCAAGGGAGACTGAATTTAGACCTCACCTGGATCAAATAGACAGGTGTCAAATGGGGACTTGTGTTCACTTGACTCGAAAGAAAAAGAGCAAACCAAATTAAGTATTTCTCAATATTGAATAATCATATGTTGTATTTAATTTTTAAAAAATGCAAAATTTACAGGGTGTAAATGCCCTGAGAGGTGACATTGCCCAGCTTCTGTTCTCAGAGTGCTATGTGATACCAAATGGGTGCAGTTTGAATCTTAAGAGGTAGTAGAAACAATTCCTGGTTTAATTATTTATTAATTTATTTTTAAACAGGATTTGGCCACATGCCTTTGCTGAATTATTTGGGAAAAATATTTAGCTCAAGGTGTTTCATTCTAGTGATTAGCCTATAAAGGCCTTGCCTTCTTGGTCTTGCATTTCTGTTTTCTTGTAATTACTGCATGTAATCATGCCAACATAATTTAGCTAAATTCCTGGGGACTTCATAAAAAAAAAAAAAAAGCCTTTCTGCAAAGGCTGCCCAGCTGAGATGTGTGACTGACTTGAAAAGTGACAATTTCTGTTTTGGTCAGAGGTTTTGGGGTATCTCCAGGAGTGGAAGAGGAAAGTTGTCCATGCTACTGACTGGGGAGTGCAGCTGGTCAGTGGGAAAGGACTTCAGATGGAGCAGGAGAGTTGTATAAGAAAGTTCGCAAATAAAAAATAGGGAATAACGAGGTCGGTGTGACTCTATTTTCCCTATCACAGAGTCTGAGCATCTTATAAATACTTTCTGATCTGCAGTCTGCCCTCCCCAGCAATTTAGTTGATAAGGGGGGTTGTTTACATTAGTTATAGGAGATTTTGGGAAGCACTTTTGCAGTTTGGGACATATTTGTACCATATTTTACTTTTATTTATTTTTCCTTGTGTATTGTTAAAACAGTTATTAGGGGTGGTGGTGGTGGTCTTAAATTATTTTCTCTTTTAATGAATAATCGTTCTTACTGAAGAAGGGGTGGCAGCAGGCTGGAAGGGCAGCTGGAGCATGTCGGATGTGGCAGCAATGAATAAGGTCGCTCGTCTGTTGGGTGGCCCATGTCCACTGGTCACCCTTCCACTTGCACCTCTGTGCTACTCCACATGGTTTTAGCTGCTGCCAGCTTCTCTGGTTGCTCTCCAAGTTTGTTGAGATTCACAGTGTCAGCTGAAATGGATGGAGGGGCATGTGGAACATGGCAAAACCAGCTTTACCTGACGGTCAAAGTGGAGCAGAGCAATGAAGTACCAACTGATGCTTGGTTTTGCTGTGCAGTTTGCGATAAACAACTTTCCTGGCTTGTCTTTGTGCGTGGGAGACAAATAGCTTATTCCACTACAAAGAAATAGTTTCCTACTTTTTTTTAACCCAACGTGAAGAATATGGCCATGCTTAATATTTGATGACTTAAATTTTTTTTTTTCCTGGGTTGTTTAAACTGCTTTCAAACTAATTGGATTGGGTGCAAATTAACAGCTGGCTAAAATACAGTCCTGAGGCAGAGCGGTTTTTTTCCTGGCAAAGCAAATTCTACTGAATAAACATTAATTTTCTACTTGAAAAGCCTTGTCCTGCAGGTTAGGTGGGTTTTTAAGAAGTCCTTAGATAGTCACTTCACTGGTACCAGCATATTAATCACATAGCAAAACCAAACTAAAATATCACTGACAATAAAATCCGGTACAAATGCAGAGATTTTATCTGTTTGCTTGCTTTAACAGTATAAGATAGTACTGAGATCCTGTCCACTCTGCTGCCCAAAACATGGACTTGTCACAATTGAAAGGGACCTGTACTCAATGGCAATGGAATTCAAGCAAATGGCAGAAATCTAACTGCTGGGATTGTCTACAGGGGTGGAAGGTGAAGTATCAAACTATGTTATAAGAGATACAGGAGCATTTGCTTGAAGATTATCACCAGGCAAATACTATTTGATGTCATGACAGTAGCATCAGTTGATGCACCTGGGAAGAAAGCTATGCATGAATTGGTGTAGTACTTTAGGTAGGAAATGTATTACAACAGCAACATGTGGATTTCATGAGGGACAGAGCTCAGTTTTTATTGAGAAAACTTGTCTGCTTCAAGAAAGCAAAGGAAAGGGAGTGAGAATGAAGTAGCAATAAAACAAGACCAAAAAGATGCTCCCTTTCCCCCACACCCCAAAGACCATTAACAAGCAAGGGTACAAACCCAAAACCCTGGGACTCTAATGTCTAAAGTCTGTTGTATGAGACTGAAGAGACTGATGCACGATACAAATGCTCACAGCATCCTTCCTAAAAACATTTGAAAAGCATGACATGGGTGAACGGCTGCGTATCCCTCTTGCACAGCTGTTGGGATATCAGTGCATTGGGTGCCTCCGCAGCATGGCCAGGGACACCCCGGCACAGTACGGGGAGCACATCAAGGGTGCTAAGGAACAGCCTGTGTTCAAACAAGCTTTCTTGGGGTATCCAGAGCCACCATGACAGTGATCTAAACCTAAAACGAGCCCTCCTTGTGAAGAGAGGTAGTTCAGGTAGAAGAAACTGAGTGTGATCATCTTGCTTTTGCACTGCTGTTGCTGCTCAGGTTTTAGATTTCCCCTCTGTAAGGTTTTTTGGTGTTCTGCCTTCAACATTACAACTAAGGCAGATTTGCAAAGCTACCGCGAGCAGGGAGAGAGCTAACATTTACTGGTGGTGTTTGCACTATGACTGTTTTAAAGTATCTGCCCTTAAAATCCTGAGCCAAGTTAAGATCCTTGAATATCTTGTTAAAACTTTTTAACTTTGTTAAAAATAAAGTTCTCGGAGACTTTTATATGCAGTCAAGAATAACAGTCCCTTTGATGCCTGACCATGCCTCAGACTCACCTAGCGAGAGAGGTGAAACAGCCTGAAATATTCTGCTGTTGTCTACAGCAGCATAACCAAACACAGGGAGCCAGCCCCATCCTGCGGTCCCTCCGTGCCTCTGGAAGTGTGGATGCTGCAGCATCCCAAGGCGATCCATGTGATCATTATGCCTTATGTAGAACACTGTGTCCGGTTTTGGTCCTTTGTTCAAGAGAGTGGAAAAACTAAAGAAGGGCCAGCGGAGAGCCACCAAGATGATCAGAGGGCTTGAGAACGTGGCAGGTGAAGAAAGGTTTAAGGAGTTGGGCTTTTTCAGCCTAGAGGAGAGGAGGCTCAGGTAATCTAGTCTTCCAGTATCGAAAACATAACTGTGGGGAAGATGGAGTGTATCACTTTGTAAGGATGCAATGTGGTAGGATCAGAGGCACCAGGTACAAGTTGCTTAAGAAAAAATTCTGCGCGGTTAGAAGAGAGAAGAAAGGAAAAAAAAAATCAAACACTGGAATAAATTGCCTGGAGAAGTGGAAGACTGTCCCTTGCTAGAAGTGTTCACGACTTGTCTGGACATGGATCTTGATGATGTAATCTACAGCAGTGCCTTCAGCAGAAGGATGGAAAAAGTGATCTCCACAGGTCCCTTCAGTTTAGCCTTTTCTGCAGTCCCACAGTTCTTCACTCTGCGGTCACCCAGAGGGATGTTTTGCAGCACAGGAGGCTTTTCTCTCTTTTTACCCCTCTTCGCAGTCAAATGTTCTTAAAAGCCTCAGGTTAAAAGCAGTTCAGTGTGGTAGCCCATTGGTTGGGATGTGGTTTTCTGTGCAATAAAATGTGTAAGAAATTTAAAATACAGTGCACAATTTTCCAAAACCAGACACCCTTAGGCTTCTGCTTGAGGAGTTTGATACAAGAATCCTATTTCAAACTTGCTTCAGCTGCATTATGGATGTATCATCAGGAAATTATTCTGCCTATGTATGGCTGGCTGCCTGCGGTGAACGGCAGTCACATGGACTTGAGCAGTTGAGAGCCTCTAGCCTTTGTGTCTGTTAGATTTGGAACAGGCACATTTAAAATCGAGCAAAGTATTTTTTTGTTTTATGTATGAGACTGCCATGTCTGGAAACTCAAGACTTGTTATTAATTGAGATGTATTTCTTCCTCTGTTTTTGGTAGGAATATAGATGCTGTTTTCAGTTTTGCTGGAGTTGAAATCCCTTCCTTTCTCCCATCCCCCTCCCCCTGCCACCCCCCAAATGGCATGGGTAATCAGTGCTATGCATTCAAATTTCTCTGGAATTAAGTTTCAAGTGGAACAGCATGGTAGCTATTTCTTTGTCTGAATTTATTCCAGAATTATGAAACAACATTTTCAATTTTCATTTTCTTCTGTAGCTTCTTGAGATAGCACTTGTATATGACAGGCCGAGATACAATATGAACTGTTTTAATATATTAATTTGAGGAAGCAGGCATTGAAAGGTTCTGCATTTGGTCATGAATACATATATAATTGCATACCTTAACTAGAACAAATGGATGTCAGCGCTTAGTCTTGGATTTTCAAAGGAGCTCAGGAAGTTACTTTTCTCTTTGAACATCCTAAACTTCAGAAGAAATATAATTTTTTTGCAGTGACTGTAGTTTCATAACCATCTAGAAGAAATATTGATTATGTAGTAACTCAAGTTCAGTGACTATCTGTCCTTTTTTAGCCCATCTCCCTGTAGTTATCTTGAAGACTTTGTTCTCTGCTGTTGTGTCCTAAGTTTGTCAATTCTTCTTAAGTAATATTTCTGAAATTCTGTCCTTTCTAAACAAATGGTCAGCATCTTATCTGCTATCTTGACTGTTGTGACTTCATTCAGTCTCCCATCCTTTATCTCTCAGACTTCCTTCTACTCCTCTTTGAAGCTGCTAAGGTCATTGCCGTCATCTCTGGCACTGACAGCCCCATCAATTTTCTATCCCTTCACTGGTCCCTTTTCTTCCTACCACATAAAGATAAACCTTTATTTTTATTTCTGAAGACTTTCTCTGTGTTTTCGGTCTGGTGTCGGCTCTTGCCACGTTGCCCTCTTGCTGTTTGCTCCAAGTGCTTTAGTGCTTTCTTAACATGGATGGTTCCAGATCTGCAACTCGGGCTCCTGTGTCCATTGCTCCCTTGTTGGAAGCACGGGGCTTCCTGCTGTTAGCACTTCCCTGTCCTGCAGGTGCCATAGCTTGCTTACATAGTTAGAAAAATGCAATAAAGATGATTGACCAGATCGAGTTAGCGCTCACCAAGGTGAGCACAGTCAGCCGCTCACCTTTCCAGCCAATTGATGTGCTCTGGGGACTCGCAGAGTCCCATCGTGCCTCTTCTGACGTACTCAGAGAACATGCCGTCCTCTGCAAGAGCATGGAAGGTATCAAGAAAAAGTTGGTGGTGGTGTAGGTAGTCCTGCCTTTCCCAGTGAGGTGCCTGTGCCCTCCCTGCTGGGGACGGTGGTGCTTCTTTTTGCACTGCAGAAAGCCAGACAATTAAGCTAATCTATTCGGTGAACCTTTATTATGTGAGGTTAAGTTTGATCTTCCTATGACTAATTTTCAGCTGTTTTTGTTGAAGCACTTCTGTGCATCAGCCTGATTGCTTTATTCTTGACGAGTTTGCTGTTGTGACCACGTGCCTGTTAAGGGTTTCTTCAGCTTCTCATCTCACTTATTCCAAAAAAGTGCTATTTACTCCAATAAAGCCATTAGTTTCATCTCTGCTACTTGAGAATGATCCCAGCTCTTATGACTGCAGAGTTTGAAAACTTAAGCCTTGCAGAATGCTGAACTTTTTCGGAGGCGAGCCCTGCCGTCTTTGTGACTCACTCCCTCTAGGCACAACATAAAGCCTCTCCATGTGGAAGAATCCACCTCTCTTATTTTTACTGCTCATGCTAAAGTCACCTATTGCTCTCTCCAGCACAGCATACGGTCTTCTCGACAGCCTGGGGGACAGGTTTAGTCAACATGCGCTTGCTTTGAACAGAGTCCCAATTTCTTAAACTGTTTCCAAGGACAAATGGTTGCTTGCAGTATCTGAGTAGCACTTCAGTGAGCAATCTGTTTTGTCCAGATAACCACAGTGTATAAATAACTTTTTAAAAGTTGCATGGCATAAAATAAAATGTAGTCATTGCAAGATAATTAATGTCACTTGAATATTATAATGTGCAAAGGTGCATTTGATCCCATTCCTATAAAGACCTGCTTATATTATGGTAATGAGAGTCTTCTGAGATGCATTGTTGTTATGAGAAAACTTCTTTTGAATTCAGCACAGAAATAATTCACTTCCTTTGATCAGAAGAAATGTCAGTTACTTTCATATGATCTCAGAGCTCAAATATAAACAAGTCTAGTCCTTTCAATAGTGAATGGTTAACACAAAAAAGTAATTAAAGTACTTCAATAGCATTTGTCATAAAGCATATGTAGAGACCAACAACAAAGTACAGAATCTTACCCAGCTTCTCATTATTCTCTCGGTTAATAGACATTTTTACATCAGCTCGATAGTAGCATGCATACTCAAAACACTTTTCTCCCTGGCAATGTCAGATATTCTTCCTCTTCTACCTTGTCTAAGAGAAGAAGGGCACCTCTGGGGAATTTAACTAGTGGGAAACCTACTAAACCAAATGTCCAGGAATCTTAAGAGGGGCTCCATGTGAAGACATCTCCTGTGAGTTGTCTTCCTACTGAATAAGGAAACTGGGCAGAAAGGTCAACTGGACTGTTATAAAACTGAATGCAAAATAGCAAGTATGTGTCATCACTTATATCACATAGACTTCCTAAAAGAAGAGCATAGTAGGAGGACATAGTAACGCTTTTGGTCTGTGTGCAGAAGGTGGGAAACTTCATAATGCTCTTTTAGGGAAACTGAGGTATGCGTGTTTCTAAAGTTTGTTGTTTTATCAGCTAATAATAAATGGGTTAATTTAGGGTAAACAGTTTATATCTTCCCAGACTGGTATGAAATGGGCTATCAAGAACTCATTGGAACAATCTGCTTAAGGATGGAGAGATTTTACAGCTCCTTATGTTGGCCTACAGCAATGTTGATGTCTACCTTAAGAACTATTGGTATTGTGTGCAAAGAGGAACAGCTTCATTAAGAAAGACAGAGGACCTGCTTGCTTCTCTGTTCCTCAGTCCCACCACAAGAGAATGGGTGCAGGAGGGATGGACTTGGATTTTCTTGACTGTAATCTTGGTGAGCAAAGGTCCCCAGCTCCATTCACTAAATCAGTGTTGGTGTCATAGCAGTGAAAGTGGGTAAAATGGGCATCTAGGCCAGAGAAGCTACTGCAGAAACAAGAAGGCAGTAAATTACACTGCATTTGATAGGTACCAAATATGAGTAAGTTGATCTGTGATGTAGTAACTTCACTGTGTAAATTACTAAGGAAAGTCCTTCCTAAAAAGAAGCAATTTAAATGCTAGTAGCCAACTGTTTTTGGGACAAGTTTGTAATTCAGAAGATGTACATACACTGAGTAAAATTTTGTCTCTGACCAAAGCTGAATGTCAAGAAAATGGGGAAAATATTCTTTCTTCCCCGCTACAAAGCACTAGACAAGTGGGTTCAGTGCCAGTGATGCACTTTGCTAAATAATTTTTCATTCAAGGCACAGCAATATGTAGGGTTTTTGTTGTTTTTTTTTTTTAATGCTTAGTATGCAAGTACACGGACAGAACTGACTAACTGGGCTCTAGTGGGAAGGATCCTGGTACAAGATATTCATGGTGCCATGAGGAGAAAAGAGGACTCTGTTGTTATTCAAATGCAATTGTTTTAGTGCTGTGCAACACAGGGTTTGCACAGTGCATCTATCTCAGCAAGCACACATTGCTTTGTGTCAATGGCCAAAATTTTCATGGTCTACTTCAACAGACATGCTTACAGAATAATAAACAAGATTTTTGTATGTGTGACTGCAGCAAATACTTGTTGAAGGTAACTGCTGTATTTCTTTCAGAAGTCCTGCCAACTTTAATTAACTAAGGTTTATTCTGAAATGCAGCGAGATTAGGAACTTGTTTGCAATCTGTTTGCATTGTAATATACAAATCAGAACATAGTTCTCCTCGTGTCTTATTGACTGCAAAACCTGTCATCTGGCTTTCCACAAGTGTATTTGAACCCTGGCCATATTCTCTGCTCCATTTAGCTTCTGCTTTTTTATCATAGGTTTGGGGACACTCACCATTTTTGAACAGTTGGGGAGACGACGATTGCTTGCCAGGCTGCGTGCGGTGTGCTTGTCAGACCTAACAGCCATTGAGTTCTCAATATTTCTTTTCAGATATGCTTGTATGATATTTTCAAGTTTTTCCACATCACCTTCTTTTCATGCCTTCTGTCTGTGAACACTTGGTGTCTCTGATTCAAGGACTAGGCTTCAATCTCCTCGAGGCAGAAGTTGCCTCTGACCATCACTGTGTGGTGCTTAGAGCGGGGGGGCTGCTCCCGGGGTGCGTGTGTGTGCATGTTGGGTGGGCAGGCTCTGGCGTCATTACACAGGAGTTGTATAAACACGCATGCGCATGCCTTTGGCAGGTCTTCCATAAAGCTCAAGGACAAGTTCTTGCAGTGTTTAAGTATTGATCGTTGTATCTGAAGACCTGAAATGCGCTAGGATAGTCAGCAAGGCTTCGGGAGAGATGCTGCTGCACCTTCTCCTCCTGTTTCAACCCCTACTCACTTAAATTTTAAGCAGATTGCTGAGCAAAGTTTTGGGTTAATGAAACGGAGCAAAGCACGTTGGCACTGGCAGCGCAACTGGCCAAAGTGATAGTTCCCGCTCTGGCTTGGACAGAGATCGATGCTTTTGTGCTACAGTGGAACAAAGCTATTGTAGCGCTGGGGAGAGAAGGGAAAACACTGTGATAATGGAATAAGTGCTACTACTAAGTTCATTAGATGATTGTGTTGAATTGTTTTGGACATGATTTGCTTTTTTCAGGGGAAGGGAGAAGCAAAGTTCTTCATGCCTGTGCCATAAAATGCTTTGTAAAATGTTTATTGTAGTAAAGTTGGTTTCTAATGTTGATGTATTTTGACTCATTGCTTCAGATTTCAGTGCCGTATGTATTACTGAAAACCATAATTATCTTTATGAAAATGTTTTCATAACAATAGGCCAGTGTCTCATAAAGTAGAGAAAAAAAACATCATGTGCTGTCACAACTTCTCCATTGGTTTTGAGTGCTGCATTTACTTGCTCTCTGTGCTCACATCATGGAAAAGGGGAATTTTACCTTGTGCCCCTTTAATAAAGTCTTTATACCTCTGCTGACCTCTTGGTGCCATGCTGCCATCCTCCCACCCCTGGGAAGAGCAGGGCTGCCCCATGCAATGTGCAATCTGCTGGGAGGAGGCGAGTCGTGGCCAAAATAGTGCTGGAAAGGTGGCCTTCGGCCCCGGGTTTACAGCAGAGCTCGCTCTCATTTCTGCTGCTGCTGCTGCAAGCTGGCCTGGGTCAAGTGAACCACTTAATCAGCAGAGAGCTTTGCTGGCTGAGAGCGTGCCTGCAGCTGGAGGACTCGGTCCTGCTGCAGTGATAAAAGCTAGGAGTGCAGTTACTCTGTGTAGGTGAAAATAGAGATCTTGAGATGATTTTAAAAACAAACATTTCTTGCCCAGGAAGGCAAGAGATAGCAGACTAGCAAAGGAGCCACCTGCTCGTGCTCTTGTTTGAAATATAACTTAGGTGTCCTCTCATGTCACGAATGTTTTGAGTTACTGCCAGGTATCAAATACTAATATTATTTTGTATAATGGGGCCCTTTATGCTCCTCTGAAGGACCAGCAGAGCTATAATCATTGCCTGAAGGGTTTTAAAATTTCAAGTATTTTTGCTCGATAGCTCTGTGAGGTTTTCTTTGAAAGAAGTCCTGCCACAGGGGATCCTGCTCTCCTCTTGATAAGCAGGTGTGTGGTAACTCCTTCTGACACTAATGGGAGTTGTGCCTGTGTGAGGACCCTATAATAGATTCCATATAACAAAGCTAAGCCTCAAGAATATGAAATGCAATGGGAAAGAAGATATCTCAGAAGGCCTGATTCTGCTCTTACTGAACGTCAATTTTAAAGTGATGGAAAGTCATAGTTTCCCATAAATTCACTCTTGTGAGTGAGCCTTGCATTAAACTGATTTGGTTTTTTGTATTTCTTTCTTTCCTGTAGTCAGTCTTCCTCACTCTGCATTCAAAGGCTGCGCCGGTGCTTCTGGTTCATCACCCAAACATGAGTTGAGGGCAGGCTGCCATCACCTCGGTAGCTTCTCTGTCCACTTGTGCTGGGGCACCATCCATCAAGCAAACAGGTTGGAGGAAAGTACGGTAGCTGTCTAAGCTGCCAATCTGAAATAAATCAGCGCTGAACGAGACCGGCTTCTCGTTCCCATTTTTTTTCTGCCTCGTTACTAAATCAAAGCTTGCCGTCTATTTGCATGGCACTGGAAGAGGTGGGCTTTAGTGCCATGATTTTCTGTGCCGAAGAGGCTGGAAGTAGTAGTGAGGACTGCAAGATCTGGGTCTGCTCAAGCCTTGGGAGAAAATGTCTTGTCACTCAGTCATCCCTGTGCTAGCTGGTCTAGGAGGATATCATCAGAAATTCAGGGTGGGAAGATGCTCATCCACAGGCACCTGGAAAAAATGGCAGTTTTGATTTTATTTTTATTAACTACTTCCAAGTTATAAAACAGTCTCTAGTTCATTGTATGTGATCCACATCCTGAGAAGTATATGAATGCTGTCCTTTTTCCTGAATAAGGAGTACTGGTGCTCCTGTGTTGCAGTGTGCCATTCAGGAGTGTTTCATCTGGGGTAAAATTTGGAGATCCTAATTTGTAGTTTGTTCATGACTGGGACACATAATCAAGGGAAAGCTGATTAATGAGTCTGTCTATGAAAGGTAGAAGACAAAAACATCAAAAAATGAAAAAGCTAACTTTGTAGCTCTTCTGCGGTTGTTGGACATCAGAAAGTCAATGGTACAAGACCTGTAGAAAGTAAGGACATAAGAGGAACCCTTTCCTTCTTCCCCAAAGGAAAAAAAGTAACAGAAACAGGACTACTCTTCTTTAAGTTTTGAAAATATGCTGTGTATGATGAAGCATGACCGATCTATCTTGAGTGATGTTAAGTAAAGGTACCAGTGCATTCAAAGTTTAATTTATCTAGTTTGAAAGTGTGTGGACCTTTCTTGAAGCTGTTCTGCTTCAAGGAATGGTCAGTGATTCTGGACAAGGCAGAATGAAATGATGAATAGTTCTGTAAACATCCCTGATCATGCTGCACAAACATGCAAACACTCATGGATTGCCTTGATGGAGGATAAACACAAGCTCCTCAGAGCTAGGGCTTAGGAAATGCTGTGTGCAGATTGCAAGCCATGGGCGAGCAAAGCTTCCGTCAAGAAAAAGACGAAGTTAATTACTAATACATTTTTTTTCAAAAATGTTTTGAGTTTCTAACCTTGACTTCTGGACATCTAACTTAAACACAAGCCTGCTTTCATCCTTTTTCATGGTTTTATTTGCTTCATGGGGGTTCATGTCGCTCATCATTTTTACACTGCTTAAAGGTGAACTCGTGGTTAATATGGATAGTTGTAATTTTCTTCTTTTTATTTTTCCTTTTGGTAGCACACCTTGGGACACTTCTCTGCTACAAACCTTAATTTTAATCATGTTTTGAGAACTGCCTTTATATTATTCAAGCAACCTTGGTGGAATAAAAAATGGAAATTGAGATTTGTCCTTAATGGGTCTATTTCCTGTGGAGGTTGTTTGAGAGATAAACATGCCAGGCTTTGCTTTCCAGTTTCTAAACCAAGACTTCCAGGTGTGTCAGGATTACACATGGCGTATTAGAAGATTTAATATGTTTCTACTATCAAGATAGGAAGTCACAGTAATGTAGGCATTTGATGTAATACACCATACTATGTTTGCTCTAATAGAGGTCGTTATAATGCATGATTTGAAAGTAGTGTTATTGATGAGCAGCTGCTTTGCAGAACCCAGATTGCCTTTCCAGTGTGCTTTCTGCTCATAAGTTGTTTTCTCTGTGGGAAATAAATTGTTTTCACTGTGGGAAATGTTAGTTGTTTACTAATAAGTTGTTTTCTCTGTGGGAATAGATTTTGAATGTTAAGATAGAAGATGGTACTTTTCTTTGTGCTGTTGAAGGAAATACAATATGCCTGAAGTTCTTGAGCTATTGGGACTTTTTAAACAGAAGATTTATAATGTATTGTGTCAATCTTGCACCTAGTATGCTTTTAAGAAGACATGAGGAACTGTATTTTAACAGCCGCTCAGAACTGGGGGTTTGTGTTGTGGTCAAGTCAGAGCAGTGCAGGCTGCCTAAACGAGGCCTGCTGTTGATGGTAGGTGAGGATGGCTTTCACTGGAACTTGTACTTATCTTCATCTTTTCCAGGGTAAATCATCTGTTTGTGTTTGCAGGTGATATGTGGTCCTGAGATACCCATATATTGCAGCTAAATACGGTGTGGATGTGAAAAGTTGTTCGGAGGATCTTGTGGAAAGAGGTGCCAGGCTTTGTTTCTCTTCTGCCACTAGAGGAAGGCATGCAGCTCACTTGTTCAGAAAACCAGAGTAAAACTCAATGGTAATGGACCTGGGGCAGAGCCCCCTGCTCAAGAGAAGACGGGTGCTGTTGTGGGGATATGCAAGGAAGGTCAGCTCTTCTCTGAGGGAGTCCACTCTAGTCCTAAGCATGTTAATTGGATGCACGTCTCCTGTCGTGTGTATCCTCCCATCTTATATCCTTTAATATTTTAAAAGTTCTGTTGCTAAGCTGTAAGGTGGTTCCAACAGCTTTACTTGGTTCTGCAGTAGCAGGTCATGTTGAAGCAGTCATTCGCAAGACCCTTTTCGGGTCACTTGGTTTGGAAGCAGGTTGCCTAGGCAATGTTCCTCCACTGGTTCAGGAATGAAGGGTTGTAGATTAGTGCCTGCACGTACAACTGCAACGGGCTGCGGTGGCATATACCCCATGAAGCAATGAGGGACTGCTCGCTTCTCTTGGGATTTGTAGTGCTGTCGTCTCACGTCAGGTCCATGCTCTGCCTCTCTATATAGATCGTTGATACATCTCCAACTTCTGGCAAATAAAATGACTGTCTTTTCAAAGGTGGTAGCTGAGAGCTACCCATCTATGCGTTGCTTCTGTGACTTTGAGACTTACGAACGCCAGCTGTAGCTTGCGGAGGGATCTGGTGCCTCCTGAAGTGCCTTTGGAGTAGCATCAGATCTCATATTGGTCAGTCAGGTTTTCCCAGACCATATCTGTCTCAAGGCTGACACTGAACACTGTAGACAAGAAGCTTCCTAACTTACATTAATACTTCTGTGATTGAGTCCCTTCACACCCAAAGAAATAACTTGGATGGCTTGAAACATGCTCTAGATTGATAAACCAACAGGAAAGTGTATTCATATTTGACTGCTTATGAAGTCCTGTTACAAAAAAGTAGTTATTACCCTATACGATCTTCAGAGAAGGTGTAGCAGCATCGTTGGAGTCAAATGAAGTTTGTTCCATCTCCATGCAGCTTGCTAGGTATTGTGGTTTAATCCCAGCCAGCAACTAAGCACCACACAGCTGCTCCCTCACTTCCTCCCCACCCAGTGGGGAAAAAAAAAGTGAAATTCATGGGCTGAGATAAGAAGAGTTTAATAGGACAGAAAGGAAGAAAATAATAATAACAATAATGAAAGAATGGGAATATACAAAACAAGTGATGCACAATGCAATTGCTCACTACTTGCTGACCAATGCCCAGTTAGTCCCTGAGCAGCGATCCACTCCCCTCCCGCCCCAGCCAATTCTCCCCAGTTTATATACTGGGCATGACATCACACGGTATGGAATATCCCTTTGGCCAGTTTGGGTCAGCTGCCCTGGCTGTGTCCTCTCCCAACTTCTTGTGCCGCTCCAGTCGTCTTGCTGGCTGGGGATCAGAAGCTGAAAAATCCTTGAGTTACTCTAAACACTACTTAGCAACAACTGAAAACATCAGTGTGTTATCAACATTCTTCTCATACTGAACCCAAGACATAACACTATACCAGCTACTAGAAAGAAAATTAACTCTATCCCAGCTGAAACCAGGACACTATGGTAAATACAGATTGAAAAGAGGGTTGCCAGCTTTAGGAAAGCCAAGCCTACAAACATGCATTGCTGGTGAAATGGAAGTGGAGAGAGTATGGGTGACTTCACTCAAGTAAATTAGCCCAGACTGACGTACGTGGTGAGTGAGCTGAATAAAACCGATCTCATTGAAGCAATTTAGAAATATGTTCCTCTCCAACGTATGGATGGAACAGATGGCATATGAGTGATGATGAAGACTAAAAAAAAAAAAAAAAAAAAAAAAAGAAAGAAAGAAATTTATATGAATGACCTCACTAAGATTCATATAAAGGAGATACGAGGAAGTAGATCAGTGGGGATTGAGTAAGACAAAATCTACAAATAAAAAAGGTTAGCTCATAAACAACTTAATTAGGGCAAAAAGGATGTTGTGATTAAAAAAATAAATTTAAGAAGTGATATAGTGATATTAAAAAGACACAGGAAACCCTAATTATACAAGTAACAGTTTTAAAACTTTCCTCTCTTCCTTCATTGAATAAATCAGGCTTGAAGGAATAAACCCATAATCCAAGCAGCAAATCAGTGCAGAAAATAACTCATTGCTCTACAGAATGTCACTGAAAGCACTGGTGCCAACAGCCACAGGTTCAGTGAACGTTGCATACATCAAAACCTCAGACAGTGTCTGCGGGCACAGGAGCGTAGGACCTAAAAGCAGAAATGCCATACAGGTCATGTCCGTACTCGCCAGTTTGGCTGGGGCTATAAATCACGGCTTCGGTAAAAAGAAGGTGACAGACAACAATAAATGAAATCTTGCTATAGTTAGAAGTGAAAGTTTTCCATTTCATCTGTTATTAAAAAGTTGTATTCTATAGTTATGGTGAAAAACCATACTTTTTGAACAGTTTATGAATCAATATATTGGTCTTTTAGGGGAAGTTTTGAGAGATAACAGTGCTGTGGAGTGGCTGTGAAGGACCAGTAAAGAGGAATTGCTGTAGTTGGGGGCAGTCTGGCTGGTTGCTCCTGAAGCTGTAATTATCAGAAGGATCATGTTGTTTCAACTTTGATTAAATTTGGGGAGACACTTGTTTTATGAAAAGCTGCTACACTAATTTTCACAGCTGAGCATCCATGACTGAACACCTCTAAGAATGGAGATTTTGCCTGATAGCATTTATATCAAAACCTCTTAAAATCATTCCCTTTAATGACAAAATAATGGTATTTACAGGAGCAATAGGAAAACAAAAAAAAGTAAGTTATGCCAGCATTTCACATGGAAACTCCAGACACAACTCTGCCTTGCGATTTTGTGCAGAATAAACCAGGTTCAGGATAAGCATCTGGATTCCTTGTCTTCCACAGATTCACCCCTATTTCATGTTTCTCCTGGGTAAGGGAGGTGGTCTTCCTGTAATCTTCAGGTATTGCCTGCCTCTGAATGGCAACCAGACTTCTTTCTGTGTATGTGTCTGTGTGCAAGTGCTGTGGATAATTTAGAGCTGATGAGCAGGTCAACTATTACACATTTAATTTCAAAAACATTATGCCTTGCTGCTCTGCATTAACTAATTCTAATTCTTTATTAGGTAGGATGTTTTGCAGCATCCTGGAGGCTTTGATCTCTTTGGTAGAAGATGGAAAATGGTTGTTCTGATGATGATAGAGGTCATATAATGTGTTGAAGGCTGTCTTGAGTTTTAATATAGTTCAGTGCTCCCACTCACTCTTCAGTGCACCTCTGATACCTGCCTCAGAAAACATGGAGGCTGCACTACAGATGGGAGCAGCAGTTTGCTCTCATGTTCTGCAAGCAAGTGATGCAAAATTTGGAGCCTACTGCTCCTTTGGGTTTGCCATATGATACTTTAATAAAGAAACAACAATATTTTTCTTATGTTGGTGTAAATCCAAGGTTATTCCCACTAAATTTTGTGTATTGGTATAATTTATACAAAATACAGGTCTTGTCCAAGACCCTATCCCATTTAGGAAATGCATCTTTCTTACTTGTACCAGGGATGCATCATGTTATCCGAAGGGGGGGGGCAGAAAGAGGTGCTTAAGCCTTCCTGTGGTGTTTCAGTAGTTGGAATATGAATGTGACCCATCTACAAATCATGTATTCATCTTTTTAGGAGGAAGCCACTGCTAAACTGCCTTGTGAAAATTATCGTGTCTAGAGGATTGTTGCTCTTATTCTCAACAATCTGCTAGTAGCTATACAAAAGTCATCTTCATTCTGCGGAATTTTAAAGAAAGCTTAGTGTACGTTTTCTGTAACACTTCTGTTTGGATGAAATACAAGATTTATGTGCTTCCAAGAGTTTTTGAACATGTTAATCATTTTATGTTGATTAAATAGAATGGAACTACTGGAGAGGGGTTTTCTGAGGGAAAAGTAAACATCTCTGTGTCCTAAACTGGTGTTCCAGCAAGCAGAACAACTGGGATGTGTAAATACGTTGTGTATTTGGAGATGTGTGGCACAGAACTTCTGGATAAGGAGAGGATGCCAGGTAATCTGATCGGGGTGGCAACCTGTATGACTGACTAGAGTACATGTACCCCATATGTTGTTGGGAATGTGGTCCTCATTTTCTTGTTTGTAGGATTCCCAGGAAACTCAAAAAATATCAAGAATTTGAATGTAACAGAATTTGCATATAATAACTGCAGTTCCTGTCATAATTCATTGGGTGCTGGGATACCCAGCCTTATGTGAACATAGATGTGAAGTGTTGGTGCTATCAATAAATTAAAAGAACGACTGAAAAAGGACAAATCCTTAAAAAAAAAAAGTAAAAATAAAGCAGAGAAAACTAAGGACAAATCTGTGAGGGAGGAAAAAGTGTCAGATATGTGGAAGAAAAAGTGCAGTAATGAAAGTAAGCAGCCGTGTGCTGGTGGGCAGGTCTTGCTTCCACCCTGGGGAGAGTTTGCTCAGTGTTAGCTCAGGGACTTGCTGAGCCACAGCAAACTCTTCCTACTTGCTTCAGGAGTTTTGTTCCATCAACTTGTGGGTGTGAGAGCTGATGGAGAGACTTGCTTGTCTGATCGCTGATCTTCTCCAGCCGTGGCTCTCCAGCCCCTCCAGGCTCCCAAAATCCTGCTCTGGGTGTGCTCGGCACCTCACCAGGAGCAGGGATGCTCTCCTTGCCTGGGCTCCCCCAGCCCCATCCTCCCAAAGATGGGGGCGTGGGAAAGAAAGAGTTTTAGAGGGAAAGAATATTTAAAAGTATCGAGCAGCAATGCTGATTTATGTATCTGAGAGGAAGTAAAGTTAATGATCTCCAAGTGGCAAAATACTATTTTAACTTGTATAGCTTAGTTTTCCAAACAGAGCCATATGGAGAAGTCTTCTCTCAACCACAGTATACAAAGGAGACATTTTAGGTCGCTTTCCTTCTGTTTTTGGAAGCATTGAGAAAAGCACATTAACATAGAAAATGGTCCTGAATGTTGTAGACTGGCTCTGTGCAATATAATGTGTATGTAAAGAATACATTTCTAATACATTAATAAGTATGACTTATCACTAGTCAATGGCTCAATTAAAATGATATTTCATTTTCTTTTCCTTTTAAAAATGCAGCTGGCAGAAAAACTTACTGGGACCTCAAAGAAGACTTAAGCTTTTGAATTTCCTATATAGTGCCCCAGTTCCTCTGGATGTTTCTGTGTTGCTATCTTAAACAGAAACATTAGAAAAATCTCAGTTACCTTGAGATAAATTGGTTGCAGCATATATTGAAGTAAAAAGAATGTAAAAGCACAAAGTTATCTACCTGTTCTTAGATTTCACTACTTTTGCTGACTTTCCAGATTACTTTCAGCAGTTTGGTGTGTTTGTCCTAAGGTTTTGTGAAATTTATTCCTTTTTTTAGGTAATTTTCCTGTAGCATAGTTAGAACCAAAAAAAAAAAAAAAAATCCTGATCCAATTTTCAGTTTAGCTGGAAATACATTATGTATGAAAGACATAGCAGCAAGCGGTGCTTCAAGAGGAGCACAGCTGGCCTTTTGTAGAAGGAAGCCGAGCCTGCAGGAGAATTGCAAGAGCACTTCTGTACAGGCTGAGCATGGGCAGTCACTGAACAACCAGGGACACAGTCGCCCAGGACCTGTGGATTTCAACCCTCCTTAGAAAAGGTCTTTCCAAGCATGCCAGCTCTTATTTCACATCCCATTTTGTGTTTTGCTCTGGTTCCTTGCTCTTCTAAATTGGTCTTTCAGGGTCAGATAGTTGTTCTCAGTTCTGGTCTGCAAGTTGCCTGAAAGGGTGAGGGGGTTGTTCTCCTAATGCTAAGGCGAAAAAAAAAAGGGAGGGGAAGGGGAAGAAGGGAAGGCTAGTATGAGCAGAACCGAGTAGGAATGTGTTTGGGAGCTCTGGTTGCTGGTGGAATCTGCCTCCAAGAACACACCAGGCAGCAGTGTTAACAGCAACCTGTGCACTAATGTGGCTGATATTAAGCTGACAAGCAGCCAGCACAGTTTATGCAAGGGTTACAGGAGCAGAGAAGTAACTAGAAGTCACTTTTCACATGCTGCCTCCAAACCCTGGTTTTCATTTTGAGTCGAGGTTGGCATAGCGAGACTGTGGCTTTTGAAGCACAAGAGAGTGAGCTGGTTTCCCACGGTACCCAAGAATATACTCTGCCAATGTATGTGTCTATTCCCCATGGGGTTATATATAAGGTTTCTGTCCCTTATATATAAAGTGGGGCTTGATATAGAAAATACTTTGTTTTGTTCTTAAGTAGTCTCACTTCTTTTATGTCAGGCCAATTATAGAGGGAACAACTCTGAATGTTATGCCAAAATGCAAGGAAATTAATGCCTAGAGTATGGCATGGCTGAAGACTTTAAGACTACAGAGAACCCTATGCACACATTTTTGTGTATTCAAAAGCCAGAGGTGTGTTGTTGACATGAAATTTTGTTCCAGTACCTGGGAATCATAAAGTTCTATGATCAAGTTATCTTCTTTAAAATAGTGGTCGCCATAATTACTTGAAGACTTACAGACTTACAAACAAAATTGATATCTGGTTAAAAGAAACTTTCTCTCTGCAAGTTTTTAACTACTTGTGGCTTTCACTAATGCTTGGGACCTACTTCTGTTCAAAACTTCTATTTCTAGGTATGGATAGTCTTACCTCTTACTAAGATTTTCTTCTGGAAGTAGTACGGAGAATGGTGGAAGTGGGGCTTGGGAGGGCAGGACAGAAGTGCCTGAAGAAAGAGGAGAGATTTAATGGTATTTGATATTCGATATAGTTCAGCAAGGAAGGAAATCCTGTAAAGTCAAGGTAGACTTCAGCAAAATCAGTCTGGATTTTGCTGTAGGGGAAAAATAGGTGGGGATATACCATATTCCTTAGTCCTCGTACCAGTTCCTGTATCAGCTGCTGTGTGTTGGTTCAAAGGAGATGGTGTGAGCCCCAGATGGGGCAGGAAAACAGCTGCTGTCAGCACAGCCTTGGGGAGGCATGGCTTTGCCCAGCACCCCGGGTGTCAGGGAGCTGACAGACCATTGCACACACAGTCACCAAAAAGTCATTTAAAAAAAAAAAAAAAAATTCTTTCTCAAAGCACTGATTATTGTGATCCAGTGAAGTCCATAGATCAAGTGCTACGATATGAAGTCATTTGGGACTGGGCAAAAGAAGGAGCAGGTGAATTACATGCAAGAAAGCTCAGAAAAAGGATGCCTTGCATTTGGATTTCTATCCTTCAACCTGCCTCATCAATAACAAATAGGGACTGTAAAATTATACAGCTTCAACTCCAAATTCAATGAAATACTTTATAATCAGGGCATAATTGCTTCCTAATTGTTTCAGGTAAGCATCTAGATCCTTGTTGCTGCCAAAGGCAGGCAGAAGGATCAGCTCAGAATGTTTCCCACCCTGAAAATCTTTCAAATGATATAGGGAAATAAAAGGAGTTTCTAGTTGCATTTTATTTTAATACGACCTGAAAAAAAATTAAATCAAGAATCTATTTTGTAATCCTTTCTCAACAGTGAGTGGGTAATAGCCTTTTGAAATTGTTGCATTTGATTGCTTCCAGTGTGCTAGTGGTAAACCAGAAAGCAAATTACTTCTTTGTACACCCGAGCTGATAAAGATTTCTTTTGCAATAGGTTTTCCACTAGTAACTTCTTACTTAAGTTAGGGAACAGCCTTCAATTATATCTTTCTTGCATCAGACTACAAAGCTGACATGATTAGTAGTTTGCTTTCCAGAGTAAAGTGGTGATACTGCATTCCTGAGATCGTGGTCGGTTTGGGATACACTTGATTAGAAAAGTTCAAGGCCTGCGTACAGAAAACAGCTTCATAAGGAATTTAGCACAAGAAACAGATACAGAACTTACAACAAACAAATGAAATTACTTGGTAAGACTAAAAGAAGTCTGTTGGTGTGTTGCAGCAGGAGCACTAACAAAACCCCTTAATTAACCCTGCAGGTATTTCTGGAAACCCATTTTCAGCACCTGCCATATTTTCAAAGCATTCACCTCTTGGCCTGAGATTTTCACTGCTTGATCTATAATCTAAAGTAAAGGTATTTGGAGAAAAGAGAAAATAGTTTCTTATCAGCAGTTGAGGAGCAAATAGCAAGAAGTTTTTAAATGAAACAACTTCTCTTGCATATTTAATGGATGTCTATCCCAGGCTGCTCTCAGTGGGAAAGGCAAAAAAAAAAAAAAAAGGCATGTTTATGAACACACCTGCACAGTCTTCCAGGGATGAACTGCACTACTTGACTAAAAGAAAAAAAGAGTTTGGGGAAGCCAATTTGCTCTTGGTGTGATGCAGTAAATATTACACATAAAGATTTTATTTTCATAGGGAAAGCTTTGTCTAAAGCCTTGAAGTTTGACATGTCTGGACAGAATCCTGCCAGCCCGCAAAGCCTTTTTGGAACTTGTTTTGCTTTGTAGTAATCAAGTAGCTTATATAGAACAATTTATAGGATTGGGACTTGCAAAATATGTCACTGAGGAAGGGTTTTGTAGTCATGAGTAATGATGTAGTTTCCCACTGGGTGGGTTAGGGTCAGCACAGGGTACTCTGCTAGGAACATGTTTTTCTTGGTGGAAACTGGACTGGATTCATCCCATGGAGGGATGTGGCCAAGAGCTGTGTGGGGGAAAGGGGCTGCCCTGACTCCAAATTGCTGATAAATAATTCAAACCCCTGCTCTTCCCAGGGTGTCAGAATTACAGCACTGTTCTCTTAAGCATATTCCTTGGACACTAAGTTACCTCTGGTGACCATAATACTAAGGACCAACAGGAACAGTCTACATAAAAACAGCATTGGAAATGAAGTTTTATAGAACTCACAAAGTCGTGCTGTTGACAACTTGTGTTGCTGTTTTTTCCTTCAAGCATCAAAAATGTTACTGCTTCGTAGATGCTATGAATTACAGCTGCCCTCCCTCTGTGCTGGCCTGTATGATATCTGAAATTTGATGAGGTGTCATTTTGCATCTGAAAGGTTAAACAAAAACATTTCAGCAACCCAATATTTTGCTAATTAAAATGCCCGACCCGTTTGTCCCACACTCAGAAGGACAAACAGAAGCACCTTTATGCTTGGGTTACATGTTTGTTTTCCCCCAGGATGTGTTTGGCTGGCTGAGTTTTCTAGGATGGGAAGCGTATTCAAAAAGCCCGTGGCAATAAAAGTCACTGTTTAGGAAATAATCATCCTTCTGACAGTGATGGGGCTTCTCGCACTGCTGGGAAGCAGGTACCGGCCGGTGGCAATCAGCGGACAAGAGCGGGTTGCAGGAAAGCAGAGGCGCTGGTCCCGTCAGTGCATCCAGGTTGCAAGAGACCCGTGGCTTTTCCATCTTGAAATCTCTCTTGTAATTTGCGTGGCTGTGGTCAAGCCTGAGTGAGCAGCATTCAGTCATCTGTAAAGGGGCTTGGAAGGAGGGAGGAGACAGATTTTGCTTACAAGACTGCAGAGCAGTCCCAGCAGAGGGACAAGAGCGGTGTTGCCCATCTGCCTCTGAAATGTCACGTTATTTCTCAGCCCAGAAAGGACTGCTCTCCTTTAGCACTGCTGAACAGCTGAGTTTGAGCGGGTTCATCAGTTTTCTGGATGTTCTCAGGATTGCCTCTTTTGTTTTTGCCATTTGGCAGCCTGTTCCCCAAAGATCGCTGCACAGCTGATGGCATCCTGATACTCTCACAACTCCATGAGCTACCTCCATGCTTTTCTAAAGCGTACCTGCTTTTAAGGACCAGCTCAACTGCCTCTGGAGCATTGACCTACTCCATGGCTTGGAGAACAAAGCTGTGTCTGTAGGATGGCAATACAGAGCAGGACCGCAGTTGCAGGACCCACCTCAGGAGGAGATCTGAAATGGCCAAATCCATCTCAGCTGGATTTCAATCCTACTTATTTATTTTTATTCATTTATTACATGAAAATTTCACCTCCTCTACATCAGAGGACTTTTTTGGGTAGATGTGTGAAGAACTGAGCAACGAAGCATGAAGTAGATTTGTCCAAAATTTCTGATTCTTTTAACAAATAGTCTCTTGGGAAGCGGGAGGTACCTGCCCGGCATCTCCTGAAGGCAGGACAGCAAATATGCCCACGTCACCTACCCCACTGCTCTGGCACACACAGAGTAGGTTACGCTGGCTGGGGCATGGCCCTGATGAAGTTCCTGATGATCTGAAAGAGCAGCACTGAGCTATATTGTGTTCATGATGTGGGTGCATGAGTATATGATATCCTAAAAAAAGTGGGACTGGAAGGAGCTTCAAAAGACTAGATAAGCCATTCCTCTACTCCAAGGCATCATTCTTGGGAAGTATTTCTCTGGTATATAGAAATTGCCTCTAATGGTGATTCCAGTATCCTTTTTTTCAGGCAATCTATTCCAACATTAATATTTTTCCTTTACCTCTTTCTTTAAATGTCCCTTGGTGAATTTGGAAATATTATACTTTGTCCTGCACGGAGAACAGTTTATTCTCTCCATCCTTGCACTTTTTTGCCTTTTGGGAAACTGTTGTTTCCACTCAGTTGTCTGTTCTCAAGATCCAAGAAATGCTGCTTGTTCCATCTGTCTCTGTAGGTTGTGTTTCCTAGCCAGTTTTGGTAGCTTTTCTCAGGACTTTCTCCATCCACTCCATATCTTCAACAAAGTGCAATGCCCAAAATGGAGCACAGGGCTCCAGACGGTGTGTCCTCAGCGATACATAGAGATGGAACACCTTTATCACTCATTCCCCTGTACTCCTCCCTGTTTTGACATCAGTTTAGATTTTTTTCTAATATAAAGCTGTGACCACTTAAAGTTACCGAACTGGGGCTGGGGGGAGTAGTTCTCATTTCCATTTGGCTGTCAGTAAATAAGTAGAAAGGCAAAAGGCTAAAAATGGGAGTTTTGTGGTGTCTGAGCAGAGGAACAGATGGATGGCTGCTACGCTTTCAATTAGGTCGAGTTCAAGGGAAACCCAATTAACAGCAAATTACAGCAGTTGAGACTGGTAGTAATGCTGTATTATCAAAAATTATTTTTAAAAAAAAAAAGGTAATTATCTGCTACTGTGGACCAGTAGAGGAGACACAGAAGAGCTGACGGAGGGCATTTGGTATATTTTACCATGAAACTCATATTGTGAAATCTAATTATAATACGTGCATGTTATCAGTGATGGTGGGACTGAGGAGTTAGGGAGAGATTGTTCTTGAAATGCAGAGCAGTATGCCGCTTCTGCTACTGTGGGCAGTAACTCTGCAGAAGCAATGTGGTGATTCCTATTTAGCAGTCTTCCAAAGAATTTGTCAGATTTTCTTAGGCTTTATTGTGGACACAACTGGGAAAAATAATCCAAGTGGAATTTTAAAATGGATTCTTTTAACTGCATTTTGAATTGTGAACAACCAGACACTTAGAATTCAAGTGGTCTTAAATTGGCCTTAGAAATGAATTAAGCTAAACTGAAATAAGGCTATGTTAATTCTGAACATCCGAGAAGCCTCATAGTTGTTAAGGCAGTTTTAAATAATCCCCTTTAACTTCATATTTTTAGTTAATTTGGATTATGTCTCAGTGTCCCTGTGCTGGTAAACCCGGAGATCAAAAACGGTGTTAAAATTAGCTTCTCGATAGGGATAAAACAGAATATTGTTATGCATTTCAGTGGAACAGTACCACTTTATAGCACTGAGGTTTCTGCTTCGCTAAAATCTAGAGGGCTTTCCCTCTTGCTGGGATTGTGACAAGACAAATATTTGTTCTTCAGGTGTCTGCTTTTCCTTTAATTGTTTACAAAGTATTTCTCATGAATGAATTTTGGGGGGCTGCTCTATGAAAGTTTTATTTTGTCTGGAATAAGCTTTACGTTTTGCAGGCAAGATTAAATATTTTATCTTTTTATTGGGGCATTCAACATTGCTTAATTTACAAGTATGGCATTATACATTCAACCATAGGGTTGTGAACTGATGTAGACCAGGCTAAGTTGGAAATAAAAACAGCAAAACCAGGGAGATGGTAATTGTTCATCTCAATTCACACCGTATTCTAAGTTAATATTCCTCCGGCAGGTGGGAAAGCAAGTGTTGGAAGGATAATTAGAAATACTTTGGATCCAGTAATAAGACAACTGAATCTGGAAATGGTTTGTCTGCTTTTAGAAAGCTATTGACTCTATCGAATAAAATAGCAAGACTGTTGTTGCCATGATGATGGCTGTATGAGACACACACAGAGGTAAATATTTAGCTAGTGATGAATAACTAGAGCCATTTATAGGCCTGAGCATAATTTCTGAACCACTGTGCTGAAATGCATTACTACTCATTTCCATTTTATGCAAGTTAAAGATAGTTTAAAAATTTTTCAATTTTTTTTAGACATCTTAAAATTCTGCTGCTAGGATTATGATTTTCTGTGTCACATTCCAGCCTAGAGCAACTCTTTACAGCTTAGTTACCGTATGAATCCCTAGAAATAGAAGCTTAATTGAGATGCTGATACTCTTTTAATTGAAGAAGCACTTATAGGTAATATTATTTTATCTTTTTTTTTTTTTGAGGAATTATTATTTCATTTTTTACAGAGCTCAAATAATCACCATTTACTCTCTCCTTGTATGGCAACAATTTGCTAGTGGCTTTTCTTAGAGCTTCCCAGCTTTCCCTGTCAAGTCTGTATACAATTACTGTCATTTGAAGGACTTAAATGGCGATGCAGTTTGTTCAGACAGCAATTAAATAGCTCTTTAGGCTTCTTAAAATATGCTTATATTTTTTCATCATTCCACTTAGCAACATATAAACCAATGCCATAGGACTCCTGAGCATTATTCTGTATGAAAGCATGCTAATGCAGCCCTGATACAATGGGTTGATTGACCCCTCCCATCATGCTCCCACCCCGTGGGTATATTTTCCCAGTGCAGCATCTAAAGCCAATGCTTTTTCAGCCCTTTCTGGTGCACCACAGCAAGCCACAACTCCAGCGTTTGTCCCCATAAAACCTAGATCAGTATTTTTGTATTTTGCTTTTTTTTCTGGTATAATTTCTATTTGCGTGGATTATGTTGAAAGAGAAGTCTTGCATGGTGAGCGTGCCAGATGAAAGCAAATACTTCTACATGCAACTGAAGCACTGCCAAAATGAGGGAATATCTATTTATATGATAACCTGCCATCTGTAACTCTTTTTTTGTTTGCTTAACAAACAAAATGGGAAAAGCTAAAAGAAAAGAAAACAACTGTTTTTTTCTGTGAAGCTAAACATTTAAACCTTAATAAGTAAAATGGAGACAGAATTTAAGGGTGTTCCTTCTTTAGATATTATTTCACAGGAAGAAAATTAAAATGTGATGTGCAGTTCACAATATACTTCTTTCATATTACACAATATATTCCTTCTTATTCCATAAAGTATATGACTTTCTTGTCAATACAAATGGAGCATTAAATGACCAGTCTGGAAATGCCTTTGTCCTATTTCGTTCTCTAAACAGAGAAATAATATTACAATTTAAATTAAATTTACATACAGCATTAAGATAAAAAAATGTCATTAGATGCTATTATACTTTGTTTTTTTCTTTGTCATCCTATTTGGTGCATTTCATTGTATTCCGTTGTCGTGGATGAGTGCTTTAGATGACTTAGACTTAAGAGTTTGATGGCAAGGTTCACTCTATTACTTACTACATGGGAGAAACATACAAAGGAAAATTGAGTTAGAATTGATTTAGAATGATTTGCACAGAGACTGGAGATGCAAAAAGGTGAGGGAGACCCTCCCATTGAGTCATGAGATTCAGAATGGACCCCCTTGCTTTCTAAACTCCTTCTCAGAGAGGAGTCTAGGTGTGACTGGGTCCAGACTTAGTCTCAGACTTGGTCAACAGTTTAGGTCTAAGATTATGTGCACAATCAATCCTTTATAATCACTTAGTTAGGATTTCAAAGTTTAGCATGCTATTAATCACTTACCAATCTGTCCAGGCATCTGGTGTTTGTTCGCTCCAAAGTTCAAGCCCGTGGTTTCCCAAAACAGACTCTCGAGCATCAAGTCTTATAAAAAGAAATAATTTAATAGCGTGGTACAGCAGCAGGGTCCGCTGGAGCTGGATGTCCCCAAAGTGTGTGTGTGTGTGTGGGATGCGCGATGCAGAGAAGGAGAGGAAGGATGGAAGGAAGGAAGGGGCTGAACAAGGAAATCCCTGGGCAGTTGTACCCTTACAGACTACTCACCCACCCCTCATGTATTCTTCACGCTCTCCTTGTGCGCCTTCCACGTGCCCTTTGGTCCAATAGTGATTCTGGTCTGAGATCTTCTGACACCTTCTGACT
>JANHGO010000002.1:4560315-4585186 GCA_024606505.1 Aquila spilogaster
GGGTGGGTGCTGGAATGAAATATGTTGGTCTGTAATGATGCTAACATGAACAGAGCTGAAACGTGAGGGCGTGGAGGAGCTCTGTAGTGCTTTCTCCTGATTTTTTTCATCATGGATGGAAGTCTTGAAGAGTCGATATTGAGCTGAGCAAAACCAGTCTGGATTTTGCTGCAGTGGAGAAATTGGTGGTCATACCATATTTCTTAATCCTCACACCGGTACCTGTGTCAGCTCCTATGTATTGACTCAAGGGAATTGGTGTAAGCCCCAGCAAAAGCAGGGAAATCACTGCTGCCAATATATCGTTCAGGGAGGCACAGCTTAGCCTCCCTGGTGTGGGTATCAGTGAGCTGCAAGGCCATTGCAAGCAGCCTAAGATACTCAAACATACAACAAACCCACCTCTTTCTCATAGCAGGAATTATTTTGGTTCAGCGAAGTGCAGAGATCATGTGAATGTTAAATCCCTTGGGACTGGGCAAAAGAAGCAGGTGAATTGTATGCAAGAAAGCTCAAAAAAGAAAGCTCTGTATTTGGATTTCTCTGCTTCAGCCTGCATCAGCAATAACAAACTGAAACCATAAAATTATGCAGTTTTGACTCCAAATTGAATAGAATAGTTTACGTGGAGAGTATCTGCAGCTTCCTAATTGCTTCAGTTAAGCACTAAGATCCCTGCTGCTGACAAAGGAAAGGAGAAGACCAGCTCAGAATATTCCCAACCACGAGAATGCTTTCAAATGACAGAGGGAAAATAAGTAGAGTTTCCAGATGCATTTCATTTAATAAGATCTTTCTAAAATGTAAATCAAATCCATTTCACAATCATTTTTCAACAGTGAGTTGGTAACAGCCTTTTGAAGTTGTTGCATTGGATTGCTTCCAGTAAGCTAATGATAAGTCAGAAAGCAAATTACTCCTTTGCGCACTCAACCTCACAGACTTGTTTTGTAACAGATTTTCCACCGGTAACTTTTTACTTTAACTAAGTTAGGAGCAGCCTTCAATTATATTTTTAGCATCAGACTACCAAGTTGTGTTAGTTCTTTGCTGTCCAGAGTAAAATGACATTGTATTTCTGAGATTACTAACTGTGTGTCCAAACCAGTGGCAAAGTTCAAGGCCTTACGTATAGAAAACACCTATTTTTTTTTTTCCTTTTAAAGCAGAAAGTGCGAAAAACAAAACTTAGAGCAAACAAAATGGCTTCCTAAGACTAAAATTGTCTGTTAGTGTGTTCCAGCAGGAACACTAACAAACCCATTAATTAACCCTGTGGGTTTTTCTGTAAACCCATTTTCATCAGCTTATGTGTTTCCAAAGCATTCACCTCTTGGCTTGAGATATTCACTGCTTGATTTGTAATCAGTAAAGGTGTTTGGAGAAAAGATAGTGTCTTATCAGTAGCTGAGGAACAAGTAGCAATAACATTTTGTATGAAAGTTCTCTTGGATTTTTAATGCGTGTATGCTCTTGTGTCAGCGCTACAGCACTGCTCTGTTAAGCATAATCCTTGGACACTCAGCCCAAGTTTGTCAGTGGTGATTATAATGCTGAGGGTCAATAAGAATAGTTAAATAAAAAATATTGTATATTAAGGTTATTATTATTATTATTTTTTGCAACTCAGTCGTGCTATTAATAATTGCGTTGTTGTTTTCTCATCCAAGAATAAAAAATATTCCTTATGAATTGTCTTATGAATGATGGCTGGCTCTGCCATTGAACTGACCCCCACAGCATCCGTAATCTGATTGGGTGTCAGTCCACATAAAAGAGTAAAAAAAAAAAAAAAAAAAAAAAAAGGCTTCTAACATTTCAACTCAATATTTTACCAGTCCAAATGACTCACCCATTTGTCCCCTATACAAAAGAACGAACAGAAGCACTTGGGTTGAATGTTTGTTTTCCCTAAAGATGTGTTTGGCTGGCTGGCTGAATTTCCTTGGATAGAAAGTGTATTGAAAAAGCCTCCGGCAGTAGAAGTCTCTGTTTAGGAAATAACCATTTTCTTGACAGAGATGGTGGCAATCAGATGACATGAGCAGGTTGCAGGAAATCATAGATGCATTGGTCCAGCACGTATGTCCAGCTTGCAGGAGACCTATGGCTTTTCCATGTTGGAACCTCTCTTGTAATTCGGTATTCAGTCATCTGCAAAGGGAAGGAGGAGGCAGACTTTGCTCACAAGGCTTGTCCCAGCAGAGGGACAAGAACAATGTTGCCCATCTGCCTCCAAAACTTCACAGTATTTCTCAACCCGGGAAAAGACTGTTCTTTCTTTAGCAGTCTGAACAGCTGAGTTTGAACGGGTTCATCGGTTTTCTGGATGTTGTCAGGAGTGTCTGTTTTTCTTGC
Source organism: Aquila spilogaster (assembly GCA_024606505.1). Classification (NCBI taxonomy): domain Eukaryota; kingdom Metazoa; phylum Chordata; class Aves; order Accipitriformes; family Accipitridae; genus Aquila; species Aquila spilogaster. The sequence continues at coordinate 4,562,674 of JANHGO010000002.1, forward strand.
AATCTGTTCTCCTGAGATCACCCACTGCACAGTGAGTGGTTTGTGATATTCTCATGACTCCATGAGTTGGCATCCCTAGTCAGCCCTAAGAGTTGTTTTTCTAACTGGAGCGTACCCTCCTTGAAGGACAGCTGAGCTGCCTCTGGAGCATCAACCCCTCTTATGGCTTGGAAGGTGAAACTATATCAGTGGGGTGGCAGTGCAGGGCAGGGCTGTGGTTGTAGGACCAACCTGGTGAGATCTGAAACGACCAAATAAATTTCAGTTGCATTTCAGTTCTGTTTATTGTGTGATCATTTTGCATCTTCTGTGTCAGAGGATGTTTGGTCAGATATGTAAAGAACTGAGGAACGAAGCATGAAGTAGACTTGTCTGAAATTTCTGATTAATTAGTAAAGGAATTTTCTAGGAAGTAGGAGTTACCTACCTGTAATCTCCTGCAGGCAGGAAAGTGAATATATGCGTGTCCCCTGCTGTACTGCGCTGGCACAGACAATAAATGGTGCTGCCTGGGTCATGTCTGTTATGAACATCCTGCTGATAATGCTGCTCATGGCTTCAAAGTGTATGGATGTATCATGTCCTGGAAAAACGGAACTGGAAGATTAGGTAATCCATTACTCTACCCCAAAGCATCCCTCTTGGAAAGTGCTTTTCTTGCCTATAGGAATTGATTCTGGTATCCTTCCTTCTCTCAGGCAATCTATTCTGATGTTAATATACTTTTTTCTTTTCCTTTTTTTGTTCCTCCTTTAAAAGATAAATACATTGTACTGCATGTGGAACAGCTTATTCTTCCTGTTTTGTCACTTGTTTCGTTCATTTTTGGAAACAGTTACGTTTCCATTCAGTCATCTCTTCTCAAGGCTCAGGAGCTCCTGTTTGCTCCATCCATCTCTATAGACTGTATTCCCCAGACTTGTTTTGGTAGCTTTTCTCTGGGCTTTCTCCATCCACTCCATATCCCCCAAATTGTGATGCTTAAAAGAGAGCACAATGCTCCTCAATAAGAGAGGAAACAACTTACTCACTTGTTCCTACATGCGTTTCTTTGTCCTGCCTTGAGTTTACATTTTTGTATTGAAAAGCTCTAACAATTTAAAATTAGTGAACCGGGGCTGAGGGGAGGAGCTCATGTATGCTAGTAAATAATTAGAAAGGCCAAAAGCTATACATGGGAGTTCTGCAGTGTTTTTTTTGTCAGTCTGAGCATGGGAGCAGATGGATGGCTGCTATGTTTTCAATTAGGTTGAGTTCAAGGGAAACCTAATTAACAGCCAGTTACAGTAGTTGAGACCGGTTGTAATGCTGTTTTAACAAAGATTATACATCTATATGTATATCTGTTACTGTCCTCCAGTAGAGGAGAGACAGAGGATCTTGTGGGGGCCATTTGATATACTTTACCATGAAATTCATATTGTTAGATATAATTTTAATATGTGCATGTTATCAGTGATGGTGAAGCTGAGGGATCTGAAGGAGATTGAGCTGTATATCACTTTTGCTGTGGTGGACATTAACACTGCAGAAGCAATGTGTTTACTGCTATATATCAGTGTTCCAAAGGATTTGTCAGGTTTCCTTAGGCTGGTGAACACAATTAGGAAAAATAACCCAAGTAGTTTTTTTAAACTGGATTACTTTAAATGCATTTTAAATTACAGTCAACCAAACAATTAACATTCAAGTGCTCTTAAATTCACCCTAGAAATAACATTGTTTACTCAGTTTAGTTTAACTCTGAGTGTCTGAGAAGCCTCGTTCTCAATGCAGTTCAAAATAATCTCACTTAACATCACATTTTTAGTTAGTTTGGATTATCGTTCAGTTTTCCTGAGCCCAAAAGCGGTGTTAAAACTCTCTTATCTAGGAATAGAGCATAAAATTGTTGTCCATTTCAGTGGAATGGTACCCCTTTATCACTGCTAAAATCTAGTTTCTTCCCTATTACTGGGTTTGTGACAAGACAAATATTTGTTCTTGGGATCTTCACTATTCCTATAATGGTTTACAAAGTACATCCAAGAACTGAATTACAGGGTGGGGGTGGATCTATTCCAATGAAGTTTTATTTACTGTGGAATAAGCCTTACCATTTGCAATCTAGATTCAAAACAGCTCTATCTTTTTACTGGGGCACTGAGCATTAATTTATAGCTATGTCATTTACGTCAACCCCTAGAGTTGTATATAGAATGTAAAATGTGGTAACATGGTAAAAAAAGGTGGTAGAAAGAGTGAGACTCTAATTATTCATCTCAGTTCATATCTTCTCAGATGAGGTTCCTTGTGTGGATGGGTTAAAGTGTTTGAATCAGAAACTTTTTGGATCCAATAGTGGCACAACTGAGTTTGGGAATGGTTTCTGTCAGCCTTTTGGAAACTATGGACACTATCCAGTAAAACAGCACTGCTGTTGTTCCCCATTAAGGATGTATAAGACGTGTGTAGATAAATATTTTGCTTGTCTAGTAACTGCACTCATTTATAAGCCTGATCCATGATTTCTGAACGTCTGTGCTGAAATGTATTTCCATTTTATGCAAGTTAAAGATGGTTCAATTTTTCTTTTTTTCTTTTATTTATTTTTTGTTTTGTTTTGAAATATATCTACAAATTCTGCTGCTTGGATTGTGATTTATTTGATTACGTTCCAGTCTGGAGCAACTTTTTGCGGCTTAGTTACCATATAATTCCCTCAAAACAAAAGCTTAACTGAGATGCTGATACTCTCTTAATTGAAGAAGCACTTAATATATATTATTCTCTGAGAAATTTTTATTTCATTTTTTTACAGAGCTCAAATAATTGCCGTTTATGCTCTCCTTGTATGCCAACAATTTGCACGAGCCTTTCTTAGAGCTTACATGTCAAGTCTGTACACAATTACTGTCATTTTAAGGACATAAATGGTGCAGCAGTTGCTCAGACAGCAATTAAATAGCTATTTAGGCTTTTTAAAACATGCTTACGCTTTTTCATTATTCCACTTAGCAATATATAAAATTACAGTCGTAGGACTCCTAAGTGTTATTTTACATGAAAGCTTGCTAACATAGCCCTGGTGCAATGGACTGAGTTATCCGTTCCTGTCATCCCCCAACCCTGTGCAACCCTCTTCCGTCTCAGATATCTATAGGCAACTCTCTGCCAGCCCCTTCTGGAGGCTGATGGGAAACCACAATTCCTGCACTTGTCCCCCCAAACCATAGAGATCTCATCAGTATTTTGTTTTGTTTTGTTTTTTTTTTTTCCTCCTGGTAAAATTTCTGTTTGCATGAGTTACTTTAAAAGAAGTCTTGTATGGTGAGCATGCCAGAGGAAAGCAAATGCTTCCGCATGCCACTGCATGGCTTCTGAAGCAAGAAAGAGTCTATTTGTAACATAACAGTGCTCGAAAGCCTGCAAACATTATGACAAAGGACAATTTCACGGCATTTGAAGCACTGAAATCGATTAATTTTATTTTAATTTTTTCTAAGTCTCCACGGTGGTTGATGATACTTGATTATTGTATGACGGCACATCAAGCACGCGTTGGGTAGGTGGTGTGGTAGTAAATTGTCATATGCTTGAGAAGAGATCACTGTGCGTCAATGCGCAGGGTGTGGGATGCCCCTGCTGGTCCTGTGCTTGTTTAGAAGCAGGGCAGCAGCATCTCCAATGTCATTTATTAGGTTTTGTCATTGTCTTGACATTGCTGTCAAAATTGTTTATTTATCAAATATGCCTAAGGCAGAGCTGCTCTTTGGAAGCTAGAAAATCTTGATGTGCAAAGGTCTCCCAGGAACAGATTTCGAGCGAGGTAGGTATCTTGGGCTTGCTGGGCTCTGTGACAAAGTGTGATCTATAGGTATTATCTTATCCATTTATATTTCAGTATCTTTGGTCGAGGTGATGGAATTAGCTCAGAAATATGTGTAACAGCTCATCAGGGATCTAAAGACCTTTGAGTTTAAAGATTTTTCAGTTCATTAAGAAATCAAAGTAAGTAAAAGGTAACTACTAAATAATCACTGAATTCTGAGCACAATTTGCCATCAAATTAAGTCTACTGTTCAGAGGGAAGGACACTTAGACCTGAACTCATATAAAATCACATTTGAGATATTTTTCCATCCCACAGCCAACAGCACATGTCCTGTTTTACCCAGTGATTTTCCCTCCCCCTAGGATCAGCCTGACGGGCCAGGTAATCTTGTCCAGTCAGTCTTGTATGTGTAACCATGGCAAGCTCCGTGAATCCAGATAACTATTTTATTTTGCAGATGTGAACATTACGAGCCCTTTTTTTTTTCCCACCTGGTAAATGGGTGTTATCAGACATAATGAGTTTGAGTGAAAACTGATTTCCTGTTTTTCATCATTTTATTGGCAGCTTTCCTAAATTTCTTATAGACTAACAAGACTGCAATGACTTAAGGTAAATTCCACTTCTTAGATATTTACAGTTGCGCTTATCATCTGAGTTACTGAACTGCTGCTGCCTGAACAGAATTAAATGTCAGATAAAAGTAAGTGCCGGTGTTTAATGGCATGAAATAAACTTAGCAAAAAATTCTTGAGCCATAGTTATTAATATTCTGGTTATAAGAGATTGAATTTAAATTCCTTTCTAAGCCTGATTCCTGCAATTACTTTAATTTTCCAAGACATTTACTGGTTAGCAGTGAGACACATTGAGTTGAAATAAATCAAGTTAATTTTTTTTATATTTATTCGATTTTAATGGTTTTTGTGCTCCTCAGTTTTTGTCCGTTCCTTGAAGTTATTAAAACAGTCAAATTATTTTTCCACAATATGTAATATGCTCGTGATAAGATTTGCAATGATCCTTCTGAAATAATTATTTGTGTAAGTTCGTTTCTGAGTGCATCCGTTGCCAATCCCCTAAAGCATTTGTATGTTCATTTTTACTGTGTTAGTCTTCCTACCCGACAGCACACACCAACTCGGATGGACTATTAATATTGATTGTTAGTGAACATTAATATTAAGTTCCCAGGAAAATAACTTCTTGCTTCCTTGCTTCCTACATGCTTGAATCATTACTTCTCACGATGTTCTGTTTACGTGTCAGAGGAGCAGGAAAAGTAATGAAGTTCACAGAATCAAGGTTGCCTTAAAGAAAGCTCTCTGCTGACAGATTTGACTGAATGAGGGCAGCAGTTATCCGTGGGCTCAATCAGTTGGTCAGTCTAAAACCAGTCCTCAAATCTCTGCCCTGCTCTGTGGTTTTGTGCAGGTGAGGGTGGTAGGCTATAGGTTCTGCTTGACTTTGTGGCTCTGATCTGGAGATGTGCTGTTGGCAAAGCTGTGCTTAAGGGGCTGCGCTCAAGGTTCTGTGGTTCTGCAGGCACTGTCTCTGTACTGAATGCTGGCTATCCACTTGCTTCAGAGGAGGTTGGAAAAGACCTCTAAGATCCCCAAGCCCAACTTCACCCCGCCCCCAGCATGCCTACTGACCATGTCCCTAGGTGCCATATCTCTGTGCTTCTGGAATGCCTACAGGGATGGGGAATCCACCGCTCCCTGGGCAGCCCATGCCAGTGCATCACCACTCTTTTGAAGAAGAGAGTTTTCCTGATATCCAATCTGAACTCTCCCTGGACAAAACTTGAGGCCATTACCTTCCTCCACGCCCACCTTGCTGCCACTGAAATGCCTCTGGCAGAGCGTGTGGTTGCACTCTGAGCACGATATTTGAACTCTGCAGCTTCAAGGTATTAGGAAGATGGTGCTGATACTTTTTGCAAGTATTCTCATTTGACGAAATTTCAAGCTTAGAAAATAGAACTCTTTCCTTCTATCTGGAGAGTGGTCCCCAGGTGTTTCGGATGAGATTCCCCTGGCAGTCACGCTGTGCCTTCCCATGGCCACGGGCTATCTGTCTGCATCTCCTCACACAGCAGCGTGGCTCCTTGCAGGTTTTTCTGTCAAGCCTTCCTTTTGCCACCTGTTTGAACCCCACTGTGGATGTGCTATAGGTGTACAGGGATTCCTGCGGTGCTGAGCAATGTGTAGTGAAGCCCACATTGTGCTCACTTTGAGCAGCGCTGCGCCCATCTGTCCAGGAGCAAGCATTCCAGATAACTTTGGTTTCACCTCCCTTATCTGTCTGCCCCTGTGTAAAAGTATGTACTTATTTGGGGATAATCCATGTGTTTGTTTAAGGAAAATGCCTTGCAGTATATATCTGAGCATTTTGAGAGCAGCTTTATGACTTGTCTCCATTTAACCCTAGGACCCGACTGTTCCAAGTTGTGGATATTTCCGTGGTTGCCTCTGTTCCATGTCATGTTTCTTTTGAAACTATAAAATCCTGTACAGTTTCCTTAGACTGAAATTCTCCAATTTCTGAAGTAACCCTGTATATACGCAATGAGGGCAGCAGATACTCTGGTCTTTATCTCTGGATTATTCCACATGGATGCTCTGCGCTTTCCGTGCACACTGGAGCTCAGGAGCTTCACTATTGAAAACCAGCATTGTCTCCTGTCAGCTATTGTTTTAGGAGCCAGGTACTCGTTATTGGCATACCTTGAAGTTACTGCTGGATTATCCATGAAGTTGATGCCCTTTTTTCTGCCATGGGAAACCTAACCCATAAATTAACACTTGCTTTAAACTTGGGACAGTAGCTATAAATACGACTAAGTAAATGTAAGACAATGTATGGTAGATTAACACTTATTCTGTAACTTTAAGAAAAGTGATAATCTTATTAAGCTTGTTGTAAAAATCAAGTAGTTGGGTTTTACTGACTCTAGTTTCTGTTCCTGTGGCACATTATGGCAACAGAGCAGGTGCGTCTTCCTTAGACTTGGTCCTTACCCTCCAAACCTTTACAAACTGTGTTGTGTGTGCCATTCTGGGATATATCTGTACCTAATTTGATAAGTTACATTGCTTTAATTACGAAATACAGTTTTTGAGGAGGGACGAGGTAGCCACCTTCATTTAGTTTTTACCAATCTTCTTGAATAATACCAGAATTTTCTTCTCATCCTTATTAAGTTTTCACTTGAATGCTGAGCATTCTGTTCACTCATAAACTTCACTTGCTCTTGTGATTTAGCTTGAGTTTTATGCAGCTTACCCAGTTCTTTGCGTTTCTTAATAGTTGCAACCCAAAGCTGAGGTGCATCAACCAAAATCCTATAAAGCTGCAGGAAAATGCCTGCTTACAGACTGCTGAAAAATACTGAACTGTTTATTAGAGGGTTTTTTTTTGAGTGAAGAAATATTTCTGAAGAGATCACTTACAGTGAGTCTGATGTGATTGAATTATGTGCTAGATCGGTGTGGGTTTTTTTGTTTTTCTCTCTGAGGGAAATCATACCAGATAGACATCCTGTCTGGAGTTTATGGATGTGTTACTATAAATAGTAGAGCTTCTGTGGGCTTTTTGGATTTTACAATGAAATCAATCTTGTGATAATTATTCTGCTTCAAAGAAGCTGGAACATTGACTGCTAGTTTTTTTTTTTTTTGCTATAATGAGTAACTTCACCAATAGTACAATAATTAGAGATGATGGAAACTGCTCGGCACCTCTCATAAATGCGTATGTACTTACAAGTGCAACGATGATTAAGCTCAACTTTGAGTTGTTCCTGCACTACTGCAGATTTTCCCTAGGTCTGAGCTTCCCCATAGCACTACCACCAGGAGCGTGAAACAGTGCAGTTCATCAGGCACAGTCCTGGGAGAAAAGCTATATTGACAGTCTCCTTCCAATTCTTCCCTAAAGCAAACAAGAGAGATTTATTTTCCATGTACTTGACCCCATGCTACTAATATAGTTGCATCTTTAAATGCTCAGCTCTACTATGAGTGTTGACTTAGTAAATGGCGACAAAATTGTCATTTACTAAGGCAATATTTAACGTAGAGTTTTACTTACCTTGGTAAGTACAACTTAGTTTAAAAAAAAAAAAGAACAGAGTACTTTCCTGAAACTTTTATGTTCACCTGTTTTGCTTTCTGATACCAAAATAATTATTAAATTACTAAGAGCTTCTCGGGGAAACAAAGCAACTCCAGATCAGATTTTGATCAATACACTCAATCACTTGGATTTTGGTTTGAATTTAAACTCTTTCCTTGACTTTCTCTCAGGATATTGGAAACTTTGAATCCAAATCTTGTTAAATTTTGTATTAATATGTTTTATCTGGTTTAGCTATAATTAATAAGAATAAAAACTTGGAAGAGAAATTTTAAAAGGAGCCTGGAAAACAGAATATCAACCAAAACACCACTAAATTTAAATGATTTTTAATTTCCTCTATCATTATCTAGAGTATTGTCTTCAATTTGGATCATGACACCTTAAGAAAAACATGACAATATGGCTGATTTCTATATTTGGGGGGACTGGGAAAGGATTTGTGTATCATGCACATAAAGTCTATGAAACTTTGCTACTAAATTGAAGGTAATTTTGAGAAATCTAGTTAAGTTTCTCCACTGATAATAGGAGAAATACTTATTTTGTTCCTACATTGTCTTTGAGCGTGGTGAGAATGTTTAACAGAAAACACTAGCAGGGGGAAGAGCTATGTTGATACTGTTGTGTAGCTGTTGTATAGTGCTGCTTCAAGGTCTTGGTGGTATTTAGATGTGAGGTATGGGCACATATTCATGCATCTCATCTACCTTACTAAATGGAAGCAGGATCTTCAAGGTGCTTTTAAGCACTTCTGGTTTGAATTCAGGAGGTCCCTGCTTGAAGCAGTTGGCAAGATGCCATTTGTGTACCTGGTAGAGTCAGTACGCACTGATTTTTTTTTTTGCTGGAGAAACTATTATTCAAGTCCAACTCTTATACATAGACAAGATATGAAGAAATCCCGGGGAATATCGTGTGTCACTAGCTGTTATTCAAAGCTGTTACTTTTAAATCCAAGATGTAGCCTTTTTTCTTAAAAACAGAGAGGAGTGAATTATTATTTTAGGTTTCATCTGGGTCATTTTCAGACATGAATAAAACATTTCCCTTGCTCAAATCATTCGTCTCTGTGAAACCTCATTGAAGGGTTGCTAAAATGACCAGCAGAGGTGAAGAAGTCTGTGCGGTGATGGAAAGCCTTTTTAGAAACAGGGGTTGAAAGCGAAATGTGAAGAGAAATACGGCTACGGAGGAACAAAATGGGGTGCTTCTCTCAAATGTCAACCTGCCCAAATTAGTCAGGCTCTGAAGGCTTATTTTCAATACAATATGTTCGCTTGGATATTAAGAGTGTCCTCATGAGGGATTCCTGCTGTGTATGACATCAGTCATAGCCCAATCCCACAGTTACATGGAAATTGCTCTGCAAAAAAGTGATTTAAAGGCTACAGTAGTTGTTACTGTATTATATGTAAGGGTGTAGTGAACTGAGTCAAGTTATATTGTCTAGACACCACGCTTCAAAATTCATAGTACATTAAATCATGCCACTGAGCAATGAATCGGACGTGAGCCAAAGTTGAATATACATACAGCATCTTACCGCTGCTTTGTTTGTTGCTGCCCTCATCTGGGCCACTTACAATTAGTACTACTAAAGTCTTCTTTGGCCATGTGAAAAGAAATTGGCTGACATCAGTAACCAAAGTGGAGCAATTCTTCGGGGTATCTGCTACAGATATTTCCAAGTGAGTAGTGACTCAGCACAAGGAGGAATAACTTGTGATTAGAAAATTTCACAGCAAAGCTCATCTCTGGACACGTTGTTTGCTCTGCTGGACATTTTATTTCATTTTATTCTAATTTTTTGCAAATCTCTTAACTTGGTAACTTGAGCTCAAAAACCCCTCCTTGTACTTCACCAATCTATAGTGAAGTTGTTCATGGTGTTTCCTGTCGGCTTTAATAATATTAGTGATTATATGCCGATTTCCTTCTTTTCTAAAATTTGTATTATAATCCAGGACAAATGCTTATGGAGAACGTACAGAAAAATATCTCCATTTGAATTTAGAGTAATCAGTATGACCTTTGGCTGTCTCAGTAATAGATAAAAGTCTCAAAGTAGGTCAAGCTCAGTTTTTTAAGGAGCCCCTATCATAGTTCTTTGAGTACTTGCTCTTATGGTTATGTTGAAGTCAGTAAAGAGCTCAATAGTTTTCAGTAGCACTAATTGGAGTTAATGTGTGCACAAATGGAGTGGTACAATTTACTGCACAAATAATTCATAAAGTCCACAGAATAAAATATTAATAGCAGGATGATTTTTGAAGTAGAATGACATTATTTGTGTATATTATTTCATTTGGATTTTAGAGGGATTAATTTACTCTGTGTGTCTGAATGACAAGGGAAATGATGATTGTGTTGAAATTACCTTAAGTGAATTCCAGATATGCAATTGTAGAATTAAGTCACCCCTGCTCCTTTTTATTTGTGGAAGATTTCCTTACCTTCAGCACAATTTCTGTCCTTATAAAGATGTTTATTCTACAGTTTCAAACAGACAGAATCCAGCTTGAATTGTTTCGTTTTACACATCTGTCTTGCAACTATCACATGGTCTTCCAACTAATATCTAAATATCTGTTCAATAGAAGTGTGGGGCTGGGGAGAACGGTTTTGGGCTTGCAAAAAGTCTCAGATTTCTGACACGGCAAAAGTAATCTAGTGATGCTTGATAACTCTTTCCATGACATACCTTTGCTGATCCTTAGTAGTAGCCAAGATGCTGGCAGAAGCAAGCAGATGTGTTCATAAATTTCCATACAAATATCATATGTCAGTAGAGCTGATGTATGCATGAGATACGGGCCATTGTTGGATATTCTATGATGTGTGACATAACAGGAGAGCATTTAATGTCAGTGTGGCTCAGCAGGCAAAATCAGATTGGTTTTACAACACTAGGCTGAGGTCTTAATTCGAGTCCCTCATCCAAAAATCATGTTTTTGACACTTCCATTATTTCTTATGTCACCTGGTACATTTTACTTAATTGCTGTGTATATTGCAGTGTAAAACCTGTAAAACTGTAGTCCATAGCAGCCAATTAACACTACTTAACAGCTGTTAAAAAAGATAATTGCCTGATGTTAACTTCGCCTAACATTATTTCTGATGCTAATTATACCCAATTTACTTTTCCTAAACTCACCCAGCTACAGTTCTACTTCCGTACCATGGACTGATAAAAGAAATATTTATATTCACGCCGGCTATGTTCTGTGCAGATGTAGTTTGAGGATTTTCTGACTATACTAGTAAATCAGAGCTGAATGTGCCTTGCTGAAGTATCATCTCGAGTTCATGACACGGATGCTTTCTGAATGTAGATGTAGCGGTGCATGCTACTCTTTCCCCATGGATTTCAGTACAGGATTTAAATGTAAAAAGAAACCAAGGCACAAAAACCTTCAGAGGTCATTCTTGTTAAGATGTTTTCTAGAAAATTCTTGTAATTGAGTGATTCTCACTTCTTTATGAACTCTATCCTGTAAACCCATGGTCTTTTTTGCTCTTCTTGTCTTCGCTAAGGTCATGATGCACAGAGCATGTAGGATTACAGCTTTTATCATTTTTTAAATCCAGGCTCTTGAAGATTTCTGTGAGTTCCAGAAGATTTTTTTTTTGAGACATTTGACTTTTATTTGCTCTATAGTCACCTATTAACAGAAGCCCAAACTTTGAGAATTAATGTAAATTGCTCCCTTGTTTGGCTCTGTGCAGGTTATATACTCAGTATGGTGACATAAATTGCCAGTTTAGAAGAGATCTGTTGGATGTTAGCATTTAACATGCAGTATCAAATTGAAATAATTGCCTTAAAGGAAAAGGCCTAAAACAAATGATGGTCATTGCAAATAGAAATCATAGATTCAAACAAAAATAGACAGACAGTCCTTCCAGAACCATATTAAATGAATGGCTGATAAATGGTTGATTTTTCTGGCAAGTAGGAATTTATTAACTTTAGATTATGATGAAAGATATCTGAGAAAATAATTGGTCTCATTTTGTGAAAATAAGGGAGGCCATTAAAACTGCTGCACGTAGTGATCAAAGGAATGCTATTTTCTATCAGTTTGCCGTAACTTTTAGCCCTTTAGATGCCAAAACACATTTGAATTTTGGCCAAAAGAGAATAATTCAGAGCACTGTACAATTAATTTGTATACGTGTGTATCAATGAATGAATATGCACGTGTGTACGCAGATAACACAGTGTTGCATATGGAACATTTATGGAGGGGTGGACCTTTCCAGGCACCTGGAATTATTTGCAGTAGCAGCATCAGTCATCTGCTATGAAACCATTGATTAACACAACCGCACTTCATCTCGCTTATCACGGGCCTCACTGTGCCAGCAGTCCTGAGCCACTGCGGTCCCTGGTGGGGCAGTGAGGGTGGGCACCAGACCAGAGGTCTCCCGGTGTGCAGTGTTGACAACCAGTTTTGGTGGTGAAATTGCACTGATGAAAAGGGATGTTGCCTTTCAAAGCGATGCTTAGCAGATCTAACACATAGCCTTTGAACAGCTATGTTTAAAAGAGCTGAAGGAATTTCTTTTTTGCTTTGAAACCATAAAGCAGCACTGACTTAGTTAGGACACGTGGAAATAAAATCCACTTTTTTTATGATGCTTTTGGTTTAAAGACTCTATTGGTCATTTCCCAAAGTGCAGTTGAGAGCTATTGACCAAAATAAGAGAGGGAGATAAATAAAGGGGATATTTCCTGAAGCAGTCCACAGGTAAAGAGGAGGAAATGAATAAAACCTTTGAAGGCCAGAATGAGTTGTCATGGCAGCCCTTCTTCTCATGGGAGCATTAGCCACCTAGTACGTTGGAAGGCAACGTGGAGGTACTCAGGTCCTGCCTGGACGAGTCCTGAGCTCCAAACTGCCTGGACAGAGTGACAGGTCAACCCTCAAAGCTTTCATCCAGCCTAAAGCATTGCACAGTTCAGACTGCATAGAGACACTGGGCAGGTCAGCATTGACTTTGCTGGGAAAACTCTGGTGATTATGGCAAAGGTGAAGAAGCTTTTGACTCTGAATTGCATCCCTTTTCAGGTATTTGAAGAGGGAAAATGCTTTCTATTTTTCTGAGATAGTATTTGTGGGGGTTGCATAATACCAGTAGAAATGGTGATAGTAAAAATGAGCTAAATTGGGGCCTTTTAGGTAATGATGCTTGTTACACAAATACAAATGGCTTTGAGAACAAAATTTAGCTATCCTGCTCATTCCAGTGCCTGCTTTCTCTGTGTTATTTAATTGAAGGGTGATATCAGTTATGTAGCAAGAAAACTTCAATTACTGAATTTAGCGTGGCATCCAAAAGTCCAGTTGCTCAAGAGATTCTTTTGTACTCTGAAGGCTCTGCAGATCCTGTGTGCTTTCCAAAATGCCTGTAGCGACTCAATTTGTCACTGAAGCAAGTGGGCAGAAGGTTGAATTTGTTGACAGGTGCGGAGGTGAAGGATGGTAGATGTCCTCACCTGAAAGAGCAGCCCCCTGTGAGTAGGGCAGATCCTGTCAGCTACTCAGGGATTTCACTTTCGATTGCTGCAGCGTATGCTGGAGGTGATACATGCGTGTCCTAACCCCTGGCAGTGTCACATGCGGGAAGGTCGCGTGCCAAGAAGCAGGACATTTATCAGGCTGTCTCACCTAAGAAAAAGATGAGATAACCAAATATGATATCCCAAAGTCATTTAATAATGTATGTGGCTGTAAGATTTTTTTTCCAACTCAGACAAATGGTTTAAAGCAAACACTGACTGTGGTCTGTGTTTATGCTGTCCACAATGCTTTCCTTTGCGCTTTGCCCTTCAAATGCATCGGAAGGAGAGGTTGGCCCACCACTTTCTGGTCTGTAACAGGTCGCAGGAAAACATAAATTAAAAAATTCCAAGAATGTGATGCTGTTGTGTGCTGTCAAGGACAGTTGTATATAATTTCCACATTATTCCAGCTTTGAAATTCCTAAGGATGGACAGTAAAATTCCATTCAGTGCTACAAAACCCAGTGGGGTGGCTCTGTGTTCTTCTGATCGCTGCTATCAATCTGCTGGAATTACTTAAAATAGGGGAACTGATGAAAGTGAATCTTTCAGAGCCTGGAAATACAATAAAGCCCATAGCTTTTTTGATTCATTGCAAAATAGTAACAGCAAGTATGAGCATTGCTGATAAAAACACAAGAAGATATTTTAGTCTATGGCCTCATCTGTATAGCGATGTAATAAACAATGTATTTCCCTTTTAGTGAAACAAAATGAAACCAAAAAAAAACCAAACAATTTTATAGTAAGTGAGAAGAAACCCTAAACAGCTGTGCCTGGCATATTCTTCATCAAATGCTACGTTCCTGAAAATACTAGAAGATGAATATTGAACATGCTCTGCCCTTTGCCTTGACAGATGTCTTGTCTGGGATTAAATTAATTACTGAATGTCTTTTCTGTCTGACAGTTGGGAATTTTAGGCTTCAGAGGTAAATAGGTTGTGAAGCAATCCAGTAATAGGCTTATAAGGCTGAGAGGCAACAGAGCTGAAAAGCGAAAAATCAAGAGGCCGGACCATTAATACCTCCTTGAAAAGTTAATTCATGACAACAGGATGGAATCTAAATAGCAGCTCAGCAGAGCCACCATGTTATATCAGGTCAAAATTTAGCACTGTGTTCTCTGATGTGCAATATCAACAGAGTTGTAAGTTTTGTGTTAAATATTTGCAGTTAAAGAAGTTTTTAATAGAAGCACGATACAATCTTTGCAGGCTTTCTGGTATTATCTAAAGAGAAGGGCTAACAGTCCTCAAAGAGCCCCACCAAAATAGATTGTGACTGCTGCCTATCAGAAATTGTGTGGTATGCCCTGAACTTAGACCTGTGTCTGAGCCAGAGCTGAGATGACCAGGGAGAGATGGAAAGGAGGGGAGGAGTAACACTGAGAGTCTCCAAAGCATTTTACAGAAACCTGTAATGTACAGGGACCCATCTGTGAAAGGGGATGCTCGTAATGATTTTATCTTTACTTTTTCCTGTTGTTTCTCTATGCTATAACTTCATTTCCCAAGGGTTGGAATTCAATTGTTTAATTAAAATCTTTCATTTTAATTCGTTGGTTGCTACGTATAGCTTACTATCAGGAGCTTGTATGCAGGTGTATACTGAGACATTTTAATGACAAAGTCTTTGGAATATTCTAGGGATGTTACTAAAAAAAACATCAACAGCTGTGATAGAGTAATAATTTTAGGACATTAAAACTTTAGTGCCTCTGAAATATTTAGGTTTAGTTGTTTTTTGAAGTACGTACCTGTCCACAAGGGTGTAAGGAGGGTGCCTGGAAGTCTAGCGGTTGAATAGGTGCTGCTAAACTGCAGTAGTGAGAAATGAACCCAATTTGGACTTTCACTGTAAACGCAGTGACATATGTGCCATTAATTTTTCTTTTTCCCTGTGGGCCAAGTTAGAAGCAGCAGACATTATTTTCTATGGAGGGTGCATATCTCAGGCTGGCTGCCTTTCTATTCCTCACCTTTGCCACATGCAAATCAACTGTAACAAAAAACCTTCTGACAACACTGAGATTGCTGTGATCAGTTGTGAGATTGGCAGCAGCAGGGATGGATGGAGCTGCTCACATAAGTGGATTTATGATGCACTCATCTCCAGGATGTTCTGCTGGTTTTTGCGGGACCGAAGTGACGTGTTGACAAATAGTCCTGCTGCATTGTCAGTTCCTAAATTGTTTCTTGGAGGACTGCAGGATTTTCAGGGGGATTAACTAAGAATGGCAATTTGACCTCTGATTTGAGCGTGGTAGGGACATGGAAGGGAAGCAGGAAGAAAGGGCTCTTGCAGGAATTGCTGCCCTTTAAGGAAGAGGTGATGAAATAGCTCATAGCTCACTTCCCCACAGACTCTAACTATGGCCTGGTATTAAGTGGGAAATTGGGGGTCCAAAGGCTTTGAAAACAAAACTGTGCCAAATAGAACAAAAATTCATTTTATTAAGAGGTTTTTAGAGAAAATAATAAAAAATCCTCAAGTGTTTACATGGTTTTGCTCCAAATTTATCAGAACAGAATTACATCAGAAATGTATAGAAGTTGTTCTTCCTGTTTTTCTTAAGTGTCAGTTGTCTCTTCTCAATCGTCATTTTTTTGGTATTTGGGGCATCACACGTTAATTAAAAGTTCACGATTCCTAATTGCCTGTTGAACTTGTAGCAGCTTTTTACCTAGAAATTAACACAGATGTCATTCAGATTTGTTTTGCAGTAGAAAGTGGAAATCTTATTACAACTTTTTTTTCCACTGCTCATTTCTTCCGTTTCAGGCTTGTGCATCGTTGCAGCTCAGCGTCTTGTGAGTATGTATGGCCTGTTATCAGAACTCTTGTACTTCACATGGTGAACAAGAAAAGAGGAAAATCCCACAGAAACACTTGTTTTGCATTAAGACAATTTTATTTTACACTCTACAGCCCTTGTATTATACTTGTTAAGAATTGTGGTGACTCTAGTTTTATTCCAGTTTAGACAGTATCTTATAAAGTTTTTATATAGTAGCTCCATTTTTACTTGGCTCTCTTCCTAGGCAAATCCCTATTATTTTTTACCATGTATATGGAAATCACAGATGATAATTCTGGAAAACAGCCTTAAGAAGAGGAGAGGAAGTCTGTGAAACTTGACTGATTCACAACTAAGTGTGGACTAGGAGCTATTCCCATGATCATTTGCTTCTAAGTATCTTTTACAATTTCTTTTGGAGTTCCTATTGAAAAAAATTATAAAGGGAATCTTTCTTCTATGAATTATTGAATCCTGTTGTGTTTTCTACGTTAAAACAGCTCAGCAATGTATCTCAGTTCTGTCTTTCTGTCTATGCTGCTGTGGCTGATATGTTTGATGGCTCTCTGTTGCCACAAGAATAGTTATGCCGATGTTGACATCTTCATGTTTCAAGTAAATCTTGTTTTAAAGAAGATTTCCCCATGATTCACAGGTGTTTATCAAGACAGAGAGTACTTTCTCTTGTTGGTTTTGAATGAGTGCAAGTAATTTTTCTGAGCCTTAGAGGATCTATGTCTCCACTTCATGTCTAACTTCTTGCTGACATTACACATGCAATTCCACACCTGTAAGGCAGCTACTGGGGAGGTCGGATGTAACACAGAACATCAAGGTGCTTCATATCCTACAGATGGACAGGTTGTTCTTGTACAGTTCTGGCACATTGAGTACAGCTTGAATTCAGTTCTTCCTCATTGTTGGACCTAGAGCTACCTGCTGAATGCAGTCATAGGACCTTAGAGGTCTGCACTTGTCCTGGCTGCCTTCTGATCCTCCTACACTAAGCCTGTAAGCAGACCTGGCAGGGCTTCCAGCAACCTGATGGATTTGGTCAAAGCAGTTGTTGAAATCTCATCTTGTCTACGCTGCCAGCTAACTTCTGTTAAGGACAACTGATATTCAGAGGTCAGGCTCTGAGATGCTTCTCTTTTCTCTCCTTGTCTTCTCTGTGGTCTGCCCTGCCTTCAGGCTGTTGTACCTATTGTAGAGCGAAGTTCTGTATGTCCCCATAGAGCTGCAAATACTCCTTGATTTCTTCCCAAAGGTGTTATCAAACTCTTCTGTTGTCACCAAATAAAATCTTCAGTGTCATGCAAACAGTGCAAATTTGGGTGTGTTATGGAGAGAGAAATGAGTAATAGGACAGAACTGCAGCCACAGAGGTAGCAAAAAGAACCCAGTTTTCCTTATGACCATAGCACCAGAGGATGGCTTGTGTAAAGCTCTTTCTGCCTGATTTTCTTTGACAGTTTGAGATGGTCATAATGAGAACGGAAGATGAAGCTTCCCGAAGTCATATACTTTCTAATGAAGGAAGACAAACCCAAAGTGCATTTCTACATGTATCCAGATTTTGATGCAACTGGAACTGGTTTACTGAAATTAAAAATCCCTCCTAAAAACCATCAGGAGATGCACTTTACTCTCTAACATTTAATCAGTTCAGTAATTCCCTACTCAGCATGCACCTATTAAGGACCGTCCTCATAAGGTGTCAAACATCTCTTTCCCTTCCTTTCCCTACCCCCTCATAGCTCAAGAAAATTGAGCACAACTTGAAACCATACATTTTATTTGGGAGCAGAGTGCGTTCACGTGCAGATGCACACAAGTTACACGTGTCAGTCTGCAATACTGTTCTGTCTAAATCCTTTCATAGAATTTGTCTGAAACCATAATTTTGATTATCAAGCAACCCTTAGAATTCTGTCTTTGTGCCATTTTGAGACTGAGGTGTGTACTGATGGAAGTGAGATAGATTTTTGTTGCGTTAATTAGAATATCATGTGGAATGTGAGCCATTTTATTTCAGACTGGGCAAGCATCTCCAAGCCTGATGAGATGCCTTTCACAGCGTTTCGGGTTTTCTGCCTACAGCTTCCAGCCTGCCTTGCTTAGCCCCATGCATGATGTAGTCTCAACAGGCACTGGAGCACAGATAGATTGGCTGAAAGCTGTTGGGACACAGAAGGATGCACAGAGTATGTAACCCAAGTGAGCAGCGGTGCCTTTTAATTTTGTAGAATGAAACATCTTTTCATTTCTATCTCATGATTTCCTCCTTGATTTCTGCTGGCTGGTCCACTAGCTCAGTGAAAGGCAGCATATTGCTTCCTGGCTGAAGCCTGAAGCTCTGTGTCCAGCTGGGTAGCAGGTACTTGCATTCACATTGGCCAGCTGGGAGGGATATTCAATTTTGACCAGCTGGCTGCTGTCTCTTAAGAGCAAAGAAATAAGTCAAAGACCTAAGTATTGGCAGCTGGAGGGCCTAGCAAGTGGATGAGAGACTGCCAGTGAAAAATGGGCTTTTCAGATTTGCTTGGTGTGCCACTAAGAATCTAACAAGATGATGTTTTTGCAGGTAAAAAAATTTGTTTTGAATTTTCATGCATTGATATGGAATGTTTTTACACTATTTTGACATTTTAACTGAAAGAGGAATCTGTTTCCTTGTGTTGATATACAACGGGAGTACACATTCTGTGCTGTTTTAAAAGCATTAAGGAAAATACCACTTTGTACTGATTGAAGTACTGTTCTTTTCTATATGAGAAAATCTCCATGTGTTGCAATATGATCAACACAGCGATCCTACTTTTCACTTTACCAGCTGCATTAGTTATGAACAGCCAAGTTGTATGTTCGTGTAGGGTGTTTCACCCACAAGGCAGAATATGTGAAATATACACACTTAGAATTTGTCTTAATCTGCTCTAAGAACTGTTTCCGTGTACAATTTAACAGAGACTTGTGCTTTAGTCTGACAACCACATGCTTCAGTTCCCATATTTATTGAAAATGAATACTTATTCTAAAAGATCTGTTGATTGACAATTGTATTTTCAGTGCTGTCATTTATTCCTTCTGCCAAAAAACTTCAGGTATTTTATTGGGTTAGGTCTTGACTGTTAATTTAAAACTGTACTGTACTGAAGGCCTAGTGGAGGTAGGCTGCATGCAAATGCAGTTTGTTTATACTTTGTGTTTTTGCCTATGAGACAAAAATGAGAAGAATCAGTGTACCTGTTCCTAATTCAAGGGGACTGTTGTGGTTACAGATGCTGAGAGCATTTAATTTAGGTGCATGTAAGCATCTAGTACTGTTTGAGTTAATCAAAATATCCATGCTGGGCTACATATCTGTTAGCATTTACAGAAGCCCTGCTGTCTTCTGGAATGAGACCTGGTCCCCAGGTGAGGTTAGCAAGGCACTAGGCACATGTGTAAAGGCAGTGGAATAAAGTCTGTCCTATATCTCATTTGGTACTTTGGCAACAAACTCAACTTCTGAAGCTCTCACTTTATATTTTGTCACTTATGTCCAACTGCTTTTAATCTCCTCTGGATGATCAATACGACTCTGCAAAGAAGTAAGCAGGTTTAGAGAAACAGATCTATTAGTTTAATGAAATTACTGTGCAGTAGCACAGTCTGTGCGTGCTGTTCCTGTTGAATTCAGACTTGAAAAATACCTGGAAGTATTTTGTCATTGACTTCAAGAGAAATGAATTTATATCTTCTGTGCAACTCCTTCAACACACACACACACATACACATGCAAAAACCACAAAACCTTGTTATCCAAGTTGTTTTGTACCATTTCTTCTCCCACAATAGTTTTCCCATTTCTATATCCTTCTATACTTTTCCATCATTTTCATGTATGTCCTCCAACATCTTGGCAGATAGACTTCATCATTCTGGAAGTAAATTTATGGTCCTGTGTGATGTACAGAAAGCACAAACAGCACTCAGTTTGCATGGACTAGAATTTAGATTGGAGCTGGGGGCTGTTTGGCTCTCTTTGTGTTCGAGGGCTCACCTTATTCATGGGTATTTCCTAAAAAGCACAAAGTGTGTCATACCTAAGCTGCCCTGCCATAGATGGTCTTTGTCCTGTCTGTTGTCTGATGGGAGAATGGAGAGTGCACTGTTGCAGTTGTGTGAAGAGCAGTGACCTGCTCATTGATGGTGCTGCGTTCATTTCCATGGCTGTGCACGCTGTGTTGCACTGCTGCTTTCAGGAGGCAGGAAACTGCCTCAGTGTTGTGAGGATGCAGACAGTCTCAGCCCTGAAACAGGAAGGTCCTTGTGCTGATGGTACATTGAGTGTGCTTCTGACATGGTCTACAGAGCTATGTATTTTAGAATAGAAAGGAAATTAAGAAAGAATTGAGCAATACGCTTTTTGGGGGGATGAAATAGATGGAACGTGGATCAGACAGGTGTATTGCACTGGCAAATCAGGCAGATAAATGCACATTTCCCTTTATGTAAATTAGTGAGTGGTATCTTCTGTCAATTTCAAGGTTTTATTGGAAAGCTAAGCCTATAAACTAGTTTTAATTTATAACAATTGTCAATTGTTATAATAGAAATTAGTCTCTTGCATCTTCACAGATCAGTTGCAATTTATTATCCACTTAATTGCATAAAAAAATTCTCTTTAGTGTTGCGCTACCCTCTGAAGCAGACTCTCTTCCTTTTGATCCTGATGACATAAGCTGCGGTAGGGAATTTTCACTTTCTTCTCCTGCCTGAAAGCTGGACCATACCTAATGACTCACTTGCCTTTAATGAATCCCACTTGAACAAAAGAGAATTCAACTCAGAGGACCGTGCAAGGATGATTCACAATTCAAATTCAGAATTGTCAAGACATTTAATGGTATCAAACTGAAATGCATTCGTATCTCTTTGCCTTAAAACACTTTTCTTGTGAATAATTGCATTCCTGCAGCTCTGCTCTTGTTTAACTACGCTATTGTCAGGGTAGAGGTCCCTTGAGGAAAACTTGCTGCCTAGCTCTGTGCTCTAGAATCTAATTTGAGGTTACTAAGGGCTTTTTGGAAGGTTCACAAGCAAGAGACAAAAATCAGGGAGGTTTTGAATGAAGAACCTGAAGGCAAAAACAGGGATGTTCTCCTCCTGGGAAATGGAGCCATGTGGGCAGGGGTCAGTTTGCTCCTGAAAGCTGAAGGATTGAGGGACGCAGCAGGAGGTGCTTGAAAACTAAAATGGAAACATTTCTGAAAATCCTATTGCTTTTTATTTCCAGAATCTCTCCCAAATTCTTCTCCTGGAATTTCTGTGCTGTGATTTATCTCTGGTGCAGGGTTTGGATCTGCTGATTCTCCTCTCCTTAGGTACTGTTTTTATAGATTCCGGAATTCTAGTAGCAATTTCAGTATGAGACTAGAAATGCCACTTCTCTAAGGTGGAAATTGGACCCAACAGCTATGTGTGTGGAAACACCACCGCAACTGTGGGGAGTTTTCTCATTTAGCAGAAGCAGGAGCTGGGAAGGGTGGCTTTCTGCTAGCTCATAAATGCAGAGATATCAAACAAATAAAAGCTAGCCCTGGAGCAGTGGAGGATGTTAGGGTATCTGGGCAGTAGTGCATGGAACCTGCTCCCATCGGGGTTGTTTCTTAACATGTAAGATGGGAAATGTCTCCCTGCGGAGTGGGAGGGAGATTTTGGTGCAAAGTGCGTTACTGTGAACAAAACAAAGCCAGTGCAACATCAAGCTGCCAGCCGACCCCAATTCTATAGTTTATGTTACAGCAAAAATAAATGAGCAAAATGGAACATTTAAGTCTTCTACCTGTCTCTAACACTTTTAGCTGTCAGTTGATTCAGTACAGGCAGAGATGGCTTGCTTCTGCCTCCAGATACTCATAACTACTTTTCAGCACACATTATCACAAAAAAGAACTTACTCATTCAGTTGATTGGTATGAAAAGATATCTGTGGGTAAAGGCCTCTGGATTGAGACTGAGGGCTTTTGCCTCGACACAATTCGTTTCGAGGTTCTGTTCAAAGTGAACATTTACTTTAGAAATAGACATTGCGTACTTTTCTTTCATAACTATAGAAAGTATGCGTATATCTAATGAAATATGAAAGGTCCTATATCTTATTCATGAATGCTGAAAGTTGCTCAGCAGCAGTCTTCAAATAC
>JANHGO010000002.1:4585286-4601843 GCA_024606505.1 Aquila spilogaster
GGAATATATGGTTTTTACACTATTTTGACATTTTAACTGAAAGAGGAAGTTGTATTTCCTTTTCTTGATGTATGTCAGAATTACACATTCTATGCTATTTTAAAAAACATAAAGGAAAATTCCACTTTGTACCAATTGAAATATCGTTGTTCTTTTCTAGATGAGAACATCTCCATGTGTTGCAATGTAAAAGCTCAACACTTTGATCCTATGTTTCACTTCACCAGATATTCTATTCTTAGGCTACATCAGATGTGAATAGTCAAGCTGTATGTTTGTGGAGGGGATTTCACCCATAAGGCAAAATATGTGAAGTGTATATACATTGAGGTGTTGTTTTATTCTGAGCTAAAGATTGTTTCCATATACAATTTAAGATACGTGTATTAAGCTGAATACCACATGGTTCAGATACATATTTTTTAAAAAAGTCAACTGCTTCCAGAGGTGTGTTTGTTTCTATTATTTCTATTCTTTTTTCAGTATTGTCTTCCATTCCTACTGCCTAGAACTTTTGGCATTTTATTGGACTATGCATTGACTGTTGATTTAAAACCATACCAACCAAGGCTATTGAAGGCTTAGCAATAGATAGGTTGTTTCTATATGTGAATACAGTTTCTCTTTTTACTAGTGTTTTGTGGTTTGGGGTTTGTTTTTTTTTAATCCATGCGACAATAAAAATGAGAAGAATCAGTGTACCTATTCCTAATTCAGAGGAAATGTTGGAGTTAGAGATGCTGTTTTACTGAGAATAGGTAACCTGGATGCATATAGCTATCTAGAACCGTTTGAGCTGTCGGTCTGGCATGTCTAAGAGTACTTCCAGAAGCCCTGCTGTCTTCTGGACTGGGACCTGGTACCCTGCTGAAGTTAGTATGGCACTAGGTACATCTGCATAGGCAATGGAATAAACCCATTCCTGTATCTCATGTCTAGCTGTGGTACTGGCTGGGAACAAACTCAGCTTTTAAGAATCTTGCTTCATTTTTTTGTCACTTGTCTCCCACTGCTTTTAATATCCCTTAGGTGATCAATACAGCTTTTCAAAGGAGTAAGCAGTTTTAGTGAAACGGGTCTATTAATTTAATGAAATTAGTGTGTGATAGAACAGTCTATGTGTGCTGATACTGTTGAATTCAGACTGAACAAATATGATTAAGACTTTTGTCATTGACTTCAGGAGTAGTTTATAGGTTCTTTACAGTAGATCAACCCTCCCCCGCCTTGGTTATCCATCTGAGTTCTTTTTTGTGCAGTTTCCTCTTCCTCAATACTTGTGTCTCCTCTCTGATGTCCCCTTTTTACATTTTTCCATCATTTTCATGCATGCCTTCCACCATCCCCACCATTGATTATATATTTCTGGAAAGAAATTTACTGTCCTATGGAAGATGTATGGCAAGTGTAGACTTAGCACTTAATTTGCTTGGACTGGAATTTCAAAAGGAGCTGGACATGTTTTGACAATTCTTTTGTGTTCAAGAGCTTGACTTTAATGGGTAGGTATTTTCTGAAAAGCATAAAGTGTATCATAACCATGGTATTGTGGTGTGGACAGTCTTTCCCTGTCCTACCCATCCCCTGATGGGAGAAGTGGGACTGCACTGGTGCAGCTGGGTGAAGAGGAGCGGCCTGTTCATTGGTAGTGTGGTGGCAGTTGGACATAAGCTGAAACCTCTGGCTTGGTTCCTTGCCCAAGTCTAAAAAAAAAACCCAAAAACAACCAACCAACCAAACAAAAAACAAACCCAAAACTTTGTCTTAAGAAAAAAAGAAAAACAAACAAACATAAAATCTTTACATATGTCTTTAAAGTGTAAGGAAACTTTAATAAAAGTGTTCAATGAAAAAGTAGCAAATAGCTGTGATTGTGCACGCTGCATGTTGTACTGCTACCTTCAGGAGGTAGGAAGCTGTGTCTACATTGCGAAGATGCAGACAATTAGTCTCCGACCCCAAAACACAAAGGTACTTGTGCAGATGGCACATTGAGTATGCTGCCTACACAGTGTCTACAGAGGTACACGTTTTAGACTAGAAGGGAGGGGATTGAGAGAATGGAGGAATATTTTTTTAGAATAAAATAGGTGGAGCATGGACCAGACAGGCACGTCGCCCTGATGCAGGTAAATCATGCAGATAAATGATCACTTCCCTGTCCATAAATTAGCAAGTGGTATTTCCCCTCAATTTGAAGCTTTGATTGGATAGCTAAGACTATAAACTAGTTTTAATTTATAACTATTGTCAATTATTATAATAGACCTTTGTCTTCTGCATCTTCACAGATCGGTAGCAATTTATCATCCACTTAATTGCATAAAAAAATTCTCTTCAGTGTTAAGCAGGGAAGCAGATTCTTCCTTTTGATCCTGAGGATATGAGCTGCAGTGGGGAATTTCCACTGCTGCCTTCTGCCTGAAAGCCAGACCGTACCTAATGACTCACTTGCTTTTAATGAATACTACTTAAACAAAAGAGAATTTAAGTCAGAAGGACCATGCAAGGATGATTCACAATTCAAATTCAAAATTGCCTAGTCATTTAATGATATCAAACCAAAACGCATTCATATCTTTTTGGCTTAAAACACTTTTCTCGTGAATAATTGCATTGCAGCTTTGCAGTTGTTTTACTGTGCAATTGTCAGGGCAGATGTCCCTTGAGAAAAAGTTGCTGCCTAGCTCTGTGCTCGGGGATTTTTCTAATTAAAGGTTACCAAATGCTTGTTAGAAAGTTCATGAGCAAGGGACAAAAAGCAAGCAAGCAGCATTTCTGGGAAGAAGAATAGGGAAGTGAGAACTGGGATGTGATCCTTCAGGGAAAAATGGAGTCGCGTGTCTTGGTGATCCCGCTGCAGATACCAGTTTGAGGTCATGCCTGGAAGCTGAAGGACTGAGGGAAGCAACAGGAGACATACGTTTGCAGACTGTTGGTATCTGTCTAAATATCTGGCTTCTCCCAAAAGGGTGCTGAGTGAGCTCTGGGGGTGCAAACCACAGCTGTCCTGGAGTAGCCACCTCCGTTCTCCCAGCCCCCAAAAAATTACTTAGTGCGAGCATTTGGTCCTTAGGGCTGTTTCTACATATCTGAACTTACTGTATCTTTCGCTGATGAAGAAATTATATTGATAGGTCAATGGAAACATTCCTGAAAATCCTGTTTCTGTCCTTCCCAAATGCTCCTGCTGGAATTCCTGTGCTGTGACATGTCCCTGGTACAGGGTATGGATATGCTCCGAGTCTCCTCTCTTTAGATAACATTTTATAGATGCCTGAATTCTGGTAGCGTTTTCCATATAAGAGTGGAAATGCCAATTTTCTGAGGAAATCAAACCCAACAGTAGTCTATGTGGAAGCACTGGTTCTACTGCTGAAAAAGTTTTCTTATTTAGCGAAAGCTGGAACTGCAACGAGTGGCCACATGCCAGCTCGTAAAGGCAGAGATAGCGAACAAAAACCCACCCTGAAGCAGTGCAGGCTGTATAAATACAGTGGTAGGCAGATGCAGGTGGGAAGCCAGGAGGTCTGGGGCTGCAGGGGGAAGATGGATAGCAGCCAAGTAACTCAGTGTCCACACCACCGTATTTTGCAGGCACTGTGTAATGGGAGCGAACCTCTTCCCATCAGGCTTATCTACTGAAATTTAAGGTGGGAAATGACTCCCTGGAGAACGGGAGGGAGATGTAGATGCCAAGTGCGTTAATGTGAACAAATTAAAGTCAGTCCAGTGAAACATCGACGTGCCAGCATATACTAATTCTATAGTTTATGCTACAGGAAATGTAAATGAGAAAAAGGAGATGCTTCTACCCAGATTTAACTTTTTAAATTGTCAATTGATTCGGTAGCAGACAGGCAGGCATGGTTTGCTTCTGCCTCTAGGTAGCTATAACTCTATCCTTCAGCCTGTATTAACACAAAAAAAGACCTCATTCGTTTGGATGATCAATATGAAAAGATGTCTGTGGATGAGGACCTCCAGACTGAGACCGCGGGCTTTGTTGCCTCAATACAATTTGCTTTGTTGCCTCAATACAATTTGCTTAAAGTTCTGTTCAAAGTGAACATTTGCTTTAGAAATAGATACTGCGTACTTTTCTTTCATAACTATAGAAAGTATGCATATATCTAATGAAATATGAAAGGTCCTATATCTTATTCATGAATGCTGAAAGTTGCTCAGCAGCAGTCTTCAAATACACCTCTGCAAGTATCTAACTCTACAATTTATGTGACAAGTAATGACATGCTAACATCTTTGAAAGTTAAGTATTTATGTTAATTATTAAAGAGAGACATTTGAAGTGACAGACTGAATGAATATTCTCTGGAAAGCCACCTATCTTCTGTTGACAAAAAAAGAGAAGTACGGAAGCTCTGTGAAATATTTAACTATATAACTTATAATTTAGTTCCTATGTACTACCTCTTTAAATATATTGGACTCTGATGTCTGATGAAAGCAGATGTCATTCTTTAAAGAGAATTTCTGGCATGTTGCAGAAGAGACTGTCTATAACAGCAGCCTGTGCTGTCTGTAGCGACTTTTGTTTGGTGTTTTTTTTTCTTACCTAATACTTTTCCATTGCTGAAATAGACTGACTGGGTTCTGCTGAAATGGTGATGCGTGGAAATGTAATTAGTAGAAAATCAACATAAGGGCTCCCGTGCCTGTGTTTTGGGTTTACTTTGATTTTGCAGAGAAGCAGCTGCCTGTCACCCAACACTACGGGCACAGGCGGCTTCTTGAGAGACCCCGGGTGCAACCAAGCCGTCGTTTCAAGTCAGAACTTCTTCTCGTAGACCCCGTGCGGACCGGGTCGTTTCACTACGACAACCATACGCGGCCTGCGGCTGCCGGCGTCACCCCTCTCGTGGGTCCCTCTTCTGCCGCCTGGGTCACCCTGATCGGTCTGTGCCCGGGATGCCTGTAAAGGAGAAGTAGGAGGGTGACCAGCTCGTTTTGCGGCTGATGGCCGTTTGCCTCACCAGATGGCATCTTACTGGGGATGGTGGGGGGGCTGGTAGGAGTAGGGGATGCCAGCCGCACTACCTGACCACAGCCTTTACCTTTTTACAGCTCGGCCATCGCCCTGAGCTGACCGAATTTGTCAGCGCTCAGCGTTACTGCGTGTAATGACCGACCCCGCCGCGAGTACGGCTCGTTGCAGCCGGGGGATCCGCACGTACGGCATCGACTTGGGCTGCACTTACTTCGTGTAGTTGCTGAACTATGCTGGTAACAAACCTATTTTTCGCAGTTACTGATTAAACGCTGGTCTTGACTTATATTTTACTGCTGCCATTATTGTTAGTCAGTGGGTTTCGTGCTATATATTTAAATATTGATGGCGTTTGGGCTCTTGTTTCAGCCGGTCTGCTGTTGTGTAGCACAACGTGCCCTCTGCAGGGGGAGTCCTCGTGGAAAAAGAGAATTGAACAGACCTCTTGAAGATTCTTCTTCTCAAATTTTAATCAATTTGTGTAACTATAAAGGAAGAAGACTTTGTTTCAAAGGTCTTATCAGCTGGTATTAAAATTCTGTAGAAATAATTGTATGCATTACTATACTGTTTAAGTTTCATACCTTTTATATTCCAGCAGGCTTATTCATACTGCACTATTCCCAGAAATAATAAAAAGTCAGAGTAGGGAGATCTTATATGGCAAAAATTCAAACTCTTACAGCTAATTTTTTCTAACTTATTTGAAAGTCTCCTCTCTTGCAAACTGCCACGTACTACCCAACATGATCTGTAGCATCTTTCATGTCATCCTGGTACATGGCAAAGGAGAAGTAATGTCTTTCAGGGAAGAAGACATCCACTGGACATGAGAACTCTTTCAGCTTTTTGTAGGAATACAATAAGCTTGGGAACACATTCCTCATGAAGATGCCATAGGGATTTAGTTTTCAAACTGAACTTTTTTCTGCTTCAGTGATTTGAGTGAGTTTGTTACCCTAATCTGATTTGTTATGTGCTCATCGTAGCTGCAAGCTTGATTCTGAACAATGTGCGATCTCATTGTATAAATATTAAGGCAATGTCAAGTAATTTTCTGCTTTAATTTAAAAATATAAATTCTTTTATCTGCTGCCTTGTGTTTAGTGATAAACATCAATTTCATCATCAACACCACTCACAAGATAGGTATGCATGTGGCAATAATTTAGATTCTGTATAATATGTATGGAAACTTGATTGAAGGGTGACACTGTACAAAATTTGCCTGAATGTATACTTCACCTTTTCCATTTAACTCGTAGTTTTCATTGCTTAGTGTGTGAGACTCTTCCACCCAATTTCACATTTGACTTTGCTGTCATTTTTTTTCCTGATTAGTAGAACGAAATCAGTATTTTTAATTTTCCAAGGAGCCAGTCACCCATCTGTTATATACACCAACTAATGGAAGTGACAGCACTTGTGTAGCAGTCCTCTATAAAAGCAACCTGATACTTTGACTTGATATAATATTTGGGATTTTCGAAGGAGCTGATAAATTTATTGTATGTGTATACATACATGCAGTTAAGCATACGAAATGTTTTTGCAACTTCCCTAGCAAGAGTCATCAGAAAACACTGATAATTTTTGTAGAACTGTGAGGCAGTGTTATCTTTCTGGTAGCTGGCATTATGATATTGATTTGGAGATATTTAAATATTAGGATCTATGTTGGCTGAAGTACCATGCAGCAGTGGAATATAGCCTGGTTCCTGTTGAACTGGAGCAATTTTAGTAGATGGAAGAGATTTATTATGGTCATAGAAATTTTGCAGTGTTTTAAGGTTATGCTTTTCATTTATTTCAGTGAAAATACAGTTTCCCAAAGGAGTCAGGCTGATACCCCAGGAGAATGAAAGACTGTATTTTCACAGCCATGAGCATAGGCAGTGCCAGAAAAAACTTCTCTGCACCAGTTTTTACCTGTAGAAGAGAAGACGCGTTTGCTATCTTATCTGAGAGCTCTGGTTAAAGCTTTGGTTCACAGCAGTGTGAGAAGTGCTGTGCAGTGTGTGCACTTGGGCTCTTTTAGGAATTTAAGCATCTAGGTAAGTCTCTATGTACTTGTAGTGTCATTCGGGTTGGAAGGGAATCCAGACTTCTTTGACATCCTCAAATCCCACACTTGTCAGGCCTAAAAAGTAAAATTTTAAAATTCCTAGGCATCCTCTTAATACCTCCTTAACACCGCTTAGTGGAGTCTCATATGGGATGTTCCTTATCTGTCCAATGGAATTTCTCAGGACATTCCTGCCAAATTAGACTTTGTACAAAATACAGTGAGAGATGAGAAACTTCACTAGCTGGACAGTTGACTCCTTGTGTTTAGTAGCCCAATTACTAGACAGTACAAGCCCACCTGCATGATTTTTACCTTCCGTTAATTTTGTGTCTTTAGCGTTTATTGTTGACAAATACCCTTCTTCTGTGACAAGGTCGTTACTAAAAATAAGATGGTTCCTTGGAGGTATTAAGAAGGATTCATCTAACTTGGTAATTCAGCAAAACCCACTGGTGTTTTCCCACTAACATTTCCTTGTAATTAAACTCCTAATATTTTCAGTATAATTAATATCAATCTCAATGATTCCATATCTAGCGAGTTACTGAAATCCAAACAAAAGGATTATTCTTTTCTTTACTTACAGAAGATCTATTATATAGCTTTGTTTTACATTGTAAAAAAGCTAGTCAGTGCTGTGTTGGGTTTCAATAAGGAATGAAGCTACAATTGTCTGTGAGTAGCTGATATATCAATTTAAATTTATTTGGCCATTAATTAAGTCTCCTTCTTTTTGCATGCAAATAGATTTCTCTCCAGGGAATTAATTACAGAACAAATTTCAAGCTAATCTATCTTTGCAGTCCAATGTAATATTACGCTATAAAACCCACTTTCAAAATGAAGCTGCTCGCCATTTAATGAATTGCTATCAAATTTTTTTAAACAATTTGGCATTATACGGTTAAACAAAACCAAGAAACGGACTACGACTTACTCTTAAATATAAAAGTGCAATGCAACAACACTGGTTGATACAATTGCATAGGGATTTGAGAGAAGAACAGTTGATGGATTAAGACATGATTGTATGTTTTTTAACTGGCATACTGAAATTTGAATTCAATTTGGATTTTTTTTTTTATTGAACGTAATAGTAATTTTTCCATGGAAACAGAGATTAAGGCATATGCTCACAAATATTTCTTTTTATTCTACTGCATCCATTTTTTTAAAAAACTAAACCATCCCAATAATCCTTCTACTTAAACTGATTGTGATTATTTCTCTCAAGACTTTAATATCCTTTTTATCAGGAATACCTCGTCTCCTGGAATGAAGACTAATATGTTCTGCATCTTTGATCCTGCAAAGCCTTATCCATGCACTTATATTTAGTAATGTCAGTAACAGTTAGCCCTGTTGAGACTTTACTACTATGAGTCATCCAACTTGCTTTAAACACATGCAAAACTGTTTGGATGTCCTAGATTGATACCAAAAACTCCTCAGTCTTGGCAAAAGCCTTGTTTATGCTCTGAGAAAAACAAACAAACAAACGAAACCCCACCAAAATCACCAAACCGTTAAGGGGAGTGTGTATTTTTTTAATTTATTTTGAAATATCATTAAGGTCTGGGGCTAAAAGCAATGATGTTGTCTAATAATGATTAAAGCTACTGGTCTGGAGAAAACACAACTGAAGAACACAGTGGAGGTACTTGGTGGTGCAAAACCCTCCCAAGCTGAAGCGTAGGAACTCTCTGGTGCCACCAGCCTTTCCCATGTCCTCCACCGCACGTGTCCAAAGGACAAGGATAGTGTCAGAGCTTTTGCTCTGGACAGAAGACAAAATGCAACATTCAGTGCAACTGCAGTCTCTTTTTTCATATTTTGGATATGGCTGACCTCATTTGAAAACCTTTTTTTTTTTTTTTTTTTCTTTCCTATTTGATTTATTTTTGCTATAAGCATTGACCTTTAGGCAACTTTATTAAGAGGAATCACTTTTCATTTGATCCTGTTTTTTAACAGCTTTCTGTTTTACCTGCATTTTCCTCCCCAGGAAAGGTTAAGTAGAGGTGACCTCAATCACATTTTCCTTATTCCCCACTTCACTATGTCCTGGCATATCTTTTTTGTAAGCTCAGAGTTACTATTGTTTGAGCTTGTATTTCCACTTCTCCTCCAAGGGAGAATTTATCATTGCTGATCTCATTTAGTTTGTGTAATAACACAAAATCTGCTCTTACTTAGCTCTTACATTTTCATCTCTCTAGCTTTCCAAACTTCAGTAAGCCCATGTCCTCTGTCACTATCATAATCACTTCTAGAACAATACGAGTAACAGAAAGATTTGTTTGTAAATGCATTGTTAAAACTGTACTGCAGCACAGTTCGTGGCAGTTCAGCACATGCAGTCTTTTGTGACAAGCTTCTTTTATGCGGTGGTTTGTGGAGTTATGGCTATTCACCATCATTGTTATTCATTAAAATAAATGAGTAAATAAGGGCTGCATAATAACGTTCACTTTGCTTTAGCTGTGTTGGCTGGCACTGAATTTGAAAGCTTCATGGTTAGGAAGCATAGGAAGAGATTGTTTCAACAGCTAAAAAGTTTCAGATTTGTTTCTTGTTACCTTTAGGATAGTTATTTCTTTCTTATCTGTTCAAAAGTAAAAGCACAGTAAAGATTCTGCACTTACTTATACTGTGGGGCAAAGCTACCTCAAGCCTTCCTCATGGTAAAACCAAAGGGGCCAAGCCAGCGTACGCTCTGCATTTGCCTTGGGACGATGTATTTTAAGCACCTTAAGGTAAAAGTGAAAGCAAACAGCAAAAATAAAAATCTACACCTTTTTTTAACCTTGAAGACAGACAGGCTCAGAGACCATCAGGAATCGGAGAGCTGTAATAAGACTGGAGCTTTTATTAGTTATCCAGAGAAATGAAAAGGTTGAGAGGACAGAGCAGGAGACAGTGCCCTGCTCAGAGAACAACAGTTTTGCTTTGGGACGTTTTTGGTGTGTCGTGGTCCCAGGAACCTATGCAAGAGCATCGATAATGTGGCTTAACATTGCGGTTGTGATGTGAAACAGAAAATAATACTATTAAAAATAGGGATACGAATGATTAAATACATATACATAAACATATTTATTTGCCTGAAGGGGGTTTAATGGAGATAAAACTTCTTGGCTGCTGGTCACCAAATGTAAACAGAGTGAAAACTAGTTTTTGGCCTTCGCAGACACAGGAGGAATATGCAACTGCTGCACAGCATCTAAATTAATATGGTACAGCTTTCCTAAAGATCCTGATTAGTTCTTTGAGTTTTTGGCTGTTGAATGGGCCTGAAAAAATGAATAGTTGCAGCTTCTGAAAACTGTATGAAAAGGTCTTTTTGCAAAAACACTGACAATGAAAAGTTAAAATGGTGAGAGGAGAAAATGAGATGGACAACTGCTAACAAACATGTTGCTTTTAACCCATACACACAATTTTCTTCAGCACTTTGAGAAATTTATTTTCTTTTCTTTTTTTCCTCCTTTCATGTAAATGGTGGACTGGTTTTGTGTGGGCTGCAGGAAGGAATGAAGCAGTTTCTTGCTGGCAAACAGCTTGAATGCTGTTAAACAGAGAAGCCCAGCAGAGAGGAGAGGGATGTACTGACGTTCACAGAGCAGCAACTGGCAAATAATGTGCATCAGCTCATCAGAGCTCAGAGCTCGTACCGTGGCATCCTGTGTTTAGAAAATAAACTGATTAGGTGAGTTAAAAAAATGAAACAAAACACAATAAACCTAAAGCACATTTCCTAACCAGAATGTGAACTGCTGGCAGATGTCGGTTACTGTAGGTGCAGAGCAGCTTATCTGGGGAACTACTGTCTCAGTATGATTTGAAATGAAATTGTATTTGCATTTTTAAATAGAATAGTGAATATGTACACTTCCAAAAATATGAAAATTGCCTCCTAATGCATAATTCGATAGCCTAAATAAAACTAGGAGTTTAATGGAAAGTGCAACTTTAAGCAGGGCTTTTTTAAATTATGTATTGCAGGAAGAATTCTGACAATATACGTTGTGTATGAGAGTTTTGGCTATTATGATGAGTCTTGAGTGTGGTTTTTGTGTTGAGAAAGAGATTCTGTTTCTTTAAATGGCAGCCTTCTAGAAGAAATGACTTGGATTGGGTGCAGACCGATCGTTACATGGAGTAGAGGTTTGCATTTATACCACTTTAATTTACAAATTTCATATTATATTATTATGAAATTTAGATGTCCTATTCACAAGGTACCTCAATGCGTTTTTTGATATGTAGTCTATCTTTTCATATTATGCTGTTCATACTCTGATATAACAAAAAAGTGCTACTGTTTGATGTGATGCCACCATTTTGTACTTAATGGATGTATATCTGCATTCAAATCATGCAAGGATTGTTTTCTAAGGCCTGCTTTAGTTAAGCAGACTGTCAGAAATTTTACTGAATATCTAAATGCCAAAATAGCTAGAAAATGTGTGCATGCAGCCACTGACTCCAACTTAGCCAAATTTATGAAGTTTTGGTTATAACTGAAGCAGTTTGAGCACAATAGACATGTCTGAATTTGTCCTTGATTTTCAAGAGCAATTTTGGCCAGAAGAGGCGATATATGTAGAGAGTCATACGTGCATAGAAAGAACAACATGGTCTTAATCTGTCTGTTTTGAAAGCAGCAAAGTAAAAATTCCATAATTTTTTTACACAACAACGAGGGATCCCTAAGACTACTTATGTACCCAAAAGCTCAAAATGGGAATTGTAAAAATAAAATAGCAAACACGCTTAACACTAGCTTTTCTTCAAGTGACACTTTTTGTTACTGTACTGTACATACCTGTATTTCACCTATTTAAAAGACTTAAGACTTTGATTTTCCACTCTTTCACATTGGAGGAACTGCAGTCATTAATGATATATCAGAAGGTTGCAAGACTTTCATATAGTTTTTAGACTTGAAGGATAATGGATATTTCAAGAAACAATTCCAAAAGCTACTTGAAAGAAAGAATTAAAAATAAATAAAAGAAAAAAGATGACAGAGGCAACCTCCCCTGTGAATTTATGTCCTTTTGAAGAAAAACTGAGTTCTTGTGACAGGAGCGAAAAAGGACTTTGAATGACTCTTGAGTTAACCTCAGGATATTCTGAATTTTCAGTAGCGAATATATGGGAGGGAACATAAGAACTTGTTGACTGTTAAAAATAATCTTCTGCTTTTTCTTTTAGTAATTGCTGGTCCTCGTTGTATTTTCTCTCTTTGCTGTTTTCATCAATACATGCAAAATTCAATTACTCCGGGGAAGAAATCATACTGTAATAGTTTGGGGCTTGGGTATCTTAAAGATATTTATACAATAAATGATTGAGTGAGGCATTTGTAGGATTTAGTAAAACACCTGTGCAGATTGGGTACATAACTGCTATAGTTTAATGTCCTCAGAGCTACAGCTGATGAGTAATAACATTTCCTTCAGCCATCCCTAAACACACATACAGCTGATAGGTTCCAAGCTATTTACTTCTGTAAGGATTTTCTTGCTTTGTAATTTTAAATTTGCCATTTAGCCTCCTACATGATGAAATTTGGTGCTGTCTTGTTGGCTCTGCATTAATTGGCCTTGGTCAGCTCATTCAGGGGCAGACCAGTAGTGCATGTGCGATATTTTCTAGATGCAAAGACCATTTCTTGCCACCCTCATTTAATTCTGGTGGCAGGTATCCAGGCTGCGTATGGCTATTGGTGTGCCCGGAGAAACCCCCTACCTTTCTGCCCCCTTTCAATACTTTTTTAAAAAGAATAATTTTATTATAATAAGGGAAATGACATTTCCACCAGGCTTTTCTAAGCAGATGCCCTGCAGGGAGCTTCAGGACATTTGATCTAGGGCTCATCAATTTGTGCTGTCTTTTGGCTCTTTGACCACTTGCTTCTAATTTGGTTGGACTCCAGTAGTGTCTTAGACCAAGCAAGGTGGTTTTTGTGACAGCTGCGTTGCTGCTGTCCCTTGTCTCGTTGTCCAAACAGTTGACTGCACTTTTGCCTCACTGCAAGCCATAAATGAACTAATGTTGTTAGCATTTAAAATCAATTGTCATTTGTAATAATGATGTATCTGAATGCTTTAATTCCTAAATCAAACCATACTAATCAAGATACGAGATATATTGTTTTGGACGTTAAAAACGTTAGATCTGCCCCACTCCTAATTCTGCCATTTGGGGAATTAAACCTGAGAATGTGCAAACTTCCAACAGAGAGTCCCTGATGCTTTTAACTCTCTCTCTCCCATCATGACAGCTTTACCAAACATCTAACTTGCTAATCAGGGCAAAGGATTTTCTTTTCTTTGACTGAATCGTCTTTATTGCCTCTCTAGTCCTTACAAGTACAACTCATGTCTTGCACTGATGCGCCTCTAGTATAGCATAAAGACTACAGAAGCCAGAATTTGTGCAATTTCAGATTAATAGGCCTTTGTATGTGTAAACTGTGGCTTCGGTTTAGCAGACGGGGAGAACCCAAGGAGAATATTTTTTTCTTGTTGAATATTGCCCTCATCTCTGAAATACGGTTACAATATTTTTGTATTCATGCTGATGCTATTGATTCAAAGTTGAAGAGCCTGCAACTACTTTGTACTACATTCAAAATTTCTTTCAAAGTATCAGAGAAGTAGTTTGTCATTCTTTCCTAGTTTTGATTAATTATTTGAAATCTTCCCTTTCTCCACCCATATGTTAGATGCTTCTTGTTTCCTTCCAATGATTCAAATTATTCAGGCATAAGAATTGAATGCCATTATGGTTCAGCTACAAGAGTTTTACATTAACCAAAATATGAAAACCACATTTATAGTAGCTTATATAAAGCCAGAGATTGTAAATTGTATTGACGTGTTGTGTTTAGGGAAATCTTTCTTTACTACTGTCCATTTGCTCAATGTAAACTGATTCTTTTACTCACCTCTCATGAGAGCATGTTCCATTCAGGGAAATACATTAAAGCTTAAATTATTCAGTGTACTTTGCTTTTAATGTTCTGAAATCAAATTAAAATATAGCAAATAAATCCCTTCTTATGTATTAACAATGGAATAAATATGAGTATTTTGCCAATAAAAACTTGGCTTCATCTCGATTTTTCTGTTTGTTTTGGTTTTACTTTTCAAAGTAAAGTGGGACTTTCAGTTCTTACTGCATCCTATCTTCTCTTTAGGTGACTCTTTAGCCTGAGCTTAGAAAGATGTTGTGTCACTGAAAGAGCAGTATGTTTTTTGTCCTCCCGTTTCTTCACAATATGTGTTGGTATAAAGGTCTTGTTGATGGAAGAGAATAATATACAAGCTTTGTGGTATATTCTTTATAGTGGATTCAACAACACTGTTTAAAGTAATAGAAAAAAAAAATTGAAGGATGCTGTTTGACTAGAGATAGTTATTTCTTTGTTGTTTGAATAAGAAAGTCAGATCGCTATATGGAAGAGACTTCTACTGTGTTCTTTGCATAGAAACTCATTTACAATTTGGACTATGTATGTAGATGTAAAGCTGACCTTTCTGTGCTGATTAACTGTGTGTGAGTAATCAAGGCTTCCTTTTTCTAGTACCCAGCTGCTATCAGCGATCACCATAAGCACTGTGTTACTGTAAACCCAAGGTTACTTGCAAGAAAATGCATAAAACAATTAGTGACTTTCAGGGAAGTATTTCTAGTGAAGATCATAATTATTTGCTACTGCTAGTAGATCTGAGGTAACGCCTAGGGATAGGCATAATTTGAGGTTCAATCCTGCTAGAGCATGCACAAGGACATTTATAAGCAGTTTCTTCTCCAAAGACCTAAAATATTATAGAAATTATACAAAATGAGTAGCATCCACATGAGCTTCGTAGTAGCATCACATCTGTGATGGATTTTTCAATAAAAATTGACTGGTTTTACAGGAGAATGCGCTACAGAGTGCCTGGTCTCGCTCAGCAAGGAGGATGACAGTGTCCAAAAGGCAGGGCAGAGCGAGGACTGACATCTCGCATGCTCCCAGACCACTCCGAGATGATCGCGCTATGGCTTTGGACCTCAACCTTCAGCTGTAGATTTAAAGAGATTTCCGTAGGCAGTTCTAGCCTTTATGGAAATAGCTCAGGTTTTGAAAAAAACTGAGATAGATAAGCTTTTTTTTTCTTTTTTTTTTTTTTTTTTTTTCCCCCTTGCAGACTTACGAGCCGGAGATACTTGAGTCTTAGTCCCTGTGTTAGCAAAGCCTCAACAGGGAGCTGTGGCATGGGAAGTGGGGGTTATTTATGTCCTGCCTGTAGTATGTCACAGCAGCTAATTTTAATGAAGAATTTTTGGAGTTATCACTACAGACGTGTTTATTTCACGGACAGAAGTACTGGGATTCCTGAGGTGAGGGTGTTGGAGATGGGAGTGCTCTGCATGTTGCTGCCATGTTGCAGAATTTGCTGTAATGACTGCCAATTGCTTTATTGCCTTGTTTTTCTTCCTTTTCCTGTTCTTTCATCTAAACAAAATTTGCTGCCCTTGAGTTTCAGTAATCGGCATTTTCCTGTCTAGATTTAACTTTCTCTGCAGAGAGAGAAGAGGTGACACTACTGACTCATGTGGTGCCTGTGCTAAACAGATTGTTTGATGTATTTACCTTCATTTACTTGAGCCTCTTACTGTCAGTTTTTATCCTTCTCTGACCTTCTGAGAGTTTATGCATGGCTTCAAAGCTAATAATATCTGCTAAAACAGGCATCTGCTGGAAATCATATGCTGTGCTACAAATCACTCTAGAACAGGTTTGAATTCAGCTGGAAAATTGAGGAAACACTGTTAACTTTGTGCAACCTATTAACTGTCTTCCTAGAAGAATAAAGAATATGTTGATTTTATAGGACTGGTTAATGATCACCTTGAAAGAACACCTCGAGGACAGGAAGACACTTAAAATACACAGTGGTGGCAACAGGCTTCTCTTTTCTGATGCTTAGTTTTTTTCTCTCTAAAACCTAGAAAAAGTATCAGATCAAAACATTTGAATTAAGAATTGTCAGGGAGAAGCAGTTACTGCAATTACAGGGGGAATCTAAAAAATTGTATATACTGATTTTAGGCACAGAAGACTTTAGAGCTTTGCAGAGCTAAACTGCCTGGTGATCTATACCTTGTTCTTGCAAGCTAGCTCCGTATTTTCTTCAGTTTAAGAAACAGGGAGGAAAAAAAATACTTTTAAGCCACTGATCGTGTTTGTGAGGATGAACAAAACATGCAGATGCAGACTGTCTTTGTAATGAAGTCTTTGCACTACATTTGGATATAAAATTGTGAAGAAGAGGGTCTTCCCCTCTGACTTTTCTGTGCTGTGGGAGTGTGCTGGTTTTGGCTGGGATAGAGTTAATTTTCTTCTGGTATGGGGCTGTGTTTTGGATTTGTACTGAAAACAGTGTTGATAACACCGGGATGTTACCGTTCCTGCTGAGCA
>JANHGO010000002.1:4601943-4618675 GCA_024606505.1 Aquila spilogaster
ACACCTCTGCAAGTATCTAACTCTACAATTTATGTGACAAGTAATGACATGCTAACATCTTTGAAAGTTAAGTATTTGTGTTAATTTTTAAAGAGAGACATTTCAAGTGACAGACTGAATGAATATTCTCTGGAAAGCCACCTATCTTCTGTTGATGAAAGAGAAGTATGGAAGCTCTGTGAAATATTTAACTATATAACTTATAATTTAGTTCCTATGCTCTACCTCTTTAAATATATTGGACTCTGATGCCTGATGAAAGCAGATGTCACTCTTTGAACAGAATCTGTGGCATGCTGCAGAAGAGGCTGTCTGTAATAGCAGCCTGTGCTGTCTGTAGAGGCTTCACTTTTGTTTGTTTTCTTTTCCTAATGCTTTTCCATCACTGAAAGGAAAGGCACTTGGCCTGAAAGGAACTGAATTTTTCCAGCGTGTGTTCAAATTCATGAAATCGCTAATAATGTGTATGATGAAAATCAGGCCCACAAGATGCCGTGCCCATTCGTGGGAAGAAAAGTATTCAGGAAAGAAACAAACGAGTGCAGTTGGAAAAACGAGAGGGACTTCATAAATCTGGACACCCACCTCAGTTTAAGCTCAGTGGTTCACTGTATGATAACTCCTTTGGACTGCAAAGAGAAGTTTGAACTACCAATCATGTTCTATAGTAGGGTCGTTTGGGCTCCTATCTGCTCTGGATACCACTTTCTTTGTGGCGGTTTGGAGAACACATGCTTGATGAGGTTAGATGGGTATAATTTGGAAATAATATAAGCAGAACATAAAGCTAATACGTGCGAGTTTTGAAGTTTGGGCTTCTTTTCATTTTGAGAGACGTTTCCTGTTTCTCATCTGTTAGAGGTTTCATCTCATCCATCACCTTGAGCCAAGTGAATTCATCAGCACTCATCACTCACTGTATGCAAGGGCTGAGTCCTCAGCACGTACCAACTCATCGTGGCTGGGGGATCTGCGCGTACAGCATTGACTTCTACCGCATTTATTTCATGTAGCTGTTGAATTATGCTGGTAACAAATCTAGTTTTCACAGTTACTGGTTAAACACAGGTCTTGATTTATATTTTACTACTACCATTATTGTTGGTCTTTGCAGCATGGTGGGGTTTTGTGTGGTGCCTAACAAGATAGGATATAAATATTTATGGGGTTTGTGCTCGTTTCAGTCTCTGCTGGTATGTAGCACAACGTGCTCTCTGCAGTGGGAATCCTCATGGAAAAAACAGAATTGAATAGATGTTTCCAGGATTCCTCTTTTCAAATTTTAATCAAATTCAAACTATAAAGCAAGAATATTTTCTTTAAAACCAACTGATAAGGCCTTAGAAAGTTCTTCAGAAATAATTTTGTGCTACTATTCCGATTGTTTCATACCTCTTATATTCCAGAGGGCTTATTCATACTGCAATATTTCAAGAAATAAAACATCAGAGTAAGGAGATATGGCAAGAATTCAAACTCCTACGGCTAATTTTTCTACCTCCTTTTCAAGTCCCTGCTTGCAAATTGGCAGGTGCCACCCAGGGACAATTTCTGTGGCATCTCTAATGTCATCTGGGTACATGGCACAGGAAGAGCTGCAGGAGAAAACACTCACTGGACATAAAAACTTGCACAGAGCTTTGTAGAAATACAGTAAGCTTGGGAACACATTGCTCTTGAAGATGTAATGGGGAATGTGATTTTCAAACTGACCTTTTATCTGCTTCAGTGCTTTGAGTGAGCTTGTTACCCTAATTTGATTTATGTGCTCATCAGTAGCCATGAGCTTGATTCTGAACGTGTGATCTCACTGTATAAGCACTAAGGCAATGTCAAGTAATTTTCTGCTTTAATTTGAAAGTATAGCTTTTTAATCTCAAGCTTTGTGTTAAGTGATAAACACCAAGTGCATCAACATCGCTCAAAAGGTGGGCATGCATGTTGTGATAATTTAGGTTTTATATAATATCTATGTATGAAAAGTTGATTGAAGGATGACACTGTATAAAATTTGCCTGAATCTCTACTTTGTCTTTCCCTTCTAGCCAACAGTTTTCATTACTTGACACATTAGACTGTTCTACCCAATTTCACATTTGACTTCACTGTTAGTCTTTTCTCAAATATTAGAATCAAATCAATATTTTTAGCTATCCAAAGAGACAGTCATCCATCTGTTATAGAGCACAACTAATCAAAGTGATAGGACTTGTGCAGCAGTTCTCTCTAAAATAAAACTATGGTTTGGGATTTTCCAAAGAGATGAAGTAGTGTCCCTTCATACCTCTTTCATTATGAGAAGTCTGTATCCCACATACATAAATACAGTTGCTGTGTTTGAATGCAAGTCACTTTTCTTAAAGACTAACTAAAACTTGAACGCACCCTAATGCTTGGTCTCGTGAGGATACAGTGGCATTAAGTTTATTAATGTCTTCCTTTAACAGAGTCCTATATGAAAGGTTCCTTGCCTGATGCACTTTCTCAGGACATAGCAAGTTAGACTTGGTATGAGACACAGCAAGAGGTGAGAACGTTCACCTGTATTTAGAAGCCTCCTTTCTAAACAGTCTACATCCACCTGCATGATATTTATTTTCCATTAACTTGTTGATGTTTTTTTTTTTAACATTTATTGTTAACATATGATTTTTTTTTGGTAAGAAGGCCATTATCAAAAATAATAAGATGGTAAAATTGGTGGTGTTCAGGATCCATTTAAGTTGGTAATTCAGGAAAATCCACCCATGTTTTCCTTATTACAATGAACTAATAATTATCTTCTTTTGTATAACTAACCTTGTAACTAAGATCAATCTCTATACTTAGTGAATTACCAAATTCCAATAAAACATAATTTGTTACTTACAGAAGAGCTGTCTGTAGCTTTGTTTTACGTTGCAAAGAAGCTACTCAATGCTGGGTTGGATTTCAATAAAGTATGAAGCTACAATTGTCTGTGAGTAGCTGATATATCAATTTAAATATATTTGGCCATTAATTAAGACTCCTTTTTGCATGCAAATAGGTTTCTCTCCAGGGGATTAATTACAGAATAAATTTCAAGCTAATCTATCTTTGCTGTCCAATGTAATATTAAGCTATAAAACTCACTTTCAGAGTGAAGCTGCTCACCATTTAATGAATGGCTATTGAAATATTTTTTGAACATTTTGCATTGTGCATTTTAAACAAAACCTGGAATAGGCTGCGACATACGCTCAAGTATACCAATGCAATGGCACTTGTTGATGGGTTTGCATGACAGTTTGAGAGAAGAACAATTGATGAATTCAAAGGTTGTGTGTTTTTGAACTGCTGTACTGAAATTTGGACTTGATTGGGACTTTTTAAATTGACTACAGTAGTAACTTTTTATTGGAAACTGAGATTAAGGCACGCTCACAAGTATATTCAGAATACTAACATATGCTTTGTAAAAACTAATAGAAGAACCCAACGACTGTATTATTTACTGATAGCAGTATTTTCTCTCAAGACTTGGAGCGTTCCTTTATCAGGAATACTTCATCTGGAGTGGAGACTTCTATGTTCTGCTCCTTCGATTTTTCAAACTCTGATTCATGCACCTGCATTTAGTAATGTCAGTAACAAGCAGTTTTGTTGAGACTTAAAGAAAAAAGTTGGATGACCCATAGTAGAAGTTAAATGTGGAATGGCTTGGATGTCCTAGACTGGTGTCTGAAACTCCTTAGCCTTGACAACATGTATTCTCTGTGAGGAAAAAAAACAAAAGCAACTTAATGATGGATGAGGGAGAGTGCATTTTTTAATCTATTTGGTTATGTATGCTGTTAAGGCCTGGGAATAAAGCCACACATTGCTAATGCTATGTGTCTGGAGATGACACAACTGGAGAAGATGGTGGAGGTGCCCACTGATGTGAGCTCCCCTACACCAAAGCCTGGGAACTCCCTGGCATCAGCAGCTATTGCTGTGCTCAACAGTGAGCACATCCAAATGACAAGGACAGTGCCGAAGAAGCGTTTGTTCTGGATAGAAGAAAAATTGCAGAAATTAGTGTAATTACAGTCTCTTTTGTAGATATCATGTTTTAGATATCACTGATCTTGTTTGAAAACCTTTCTTTCTGCTTTTGATCTATTTTTTTTCTATAAGCATTGACAAATTTGGCAAATTAAGCGGAATCACTTTTCATCTGATCCGATTTAAGTCTATTTTACCTGCATTTTCATCCCCAGGAGAGGTTAAGTAGTGGTGATCTGAATCACACTTTCTTTTTTTCCCACTTCACTGTGCTCTGGCGTGTTTTCTCTGCGCATTCAGTTACTGTTGTTTTAGCTGCTATTTCTGGGGGAGAATTTATCATTCATGATCTCATTTAGTCTGTGCAACAACACGAAATCTGCTCTTACGTTTTCATCTGAATAGCTTTCCAAACTTCAGTAAGGCTGTGTCCTGGGCCTCTGTCATAACCATTTCTAGGCCAACATGAGTAATGAAAAGATTTGTAGGTAAATGCTTTGCTAAAATGAACTGCAGCACAGCCCGTGGCAGTTCAGGGCATGCAGGCTTTTGTGACAAGCGTCTTTTATGTGGTTGCTGGTAGAGCTGCTGTGTTTCACAATTGGTGCTATTTATTAATATAAAAAAGTAAGTGCTAGATGTATGTAATGCTTGGTTTCCTTTAGCTTTGTTGGATGCCACTGTGAGTTTGAAAGCCTTGTGGATAAGAAACATAGAAAGGTATTGTTTCCGGAGTGAAAATGTTTGGGATTTGTTTCTCCTTCCTTTAGGGTAGTCCTCTCAGTCATCTGCTCGGAAGTAAAAATGCAGTAAAGATCCTGCATTTATTTATGCTTGGGGGGCAAATCTATTTCAAGTCTTGTCCACAGTAAAAATGAAGGGACCAGCATCTGCTCTGCGCTCACCTTGAGACGATGTGTTCTGAGCACC
The DNA here is from genome assembly GCA_024606505.1 of Aquila spilogaster. Taxonomy (NCBI): domain Eukaryota; kingdom Metazoa; phylum Chordata; class Aves; order Accipitriformes; family Accipitridae; genus Aquila; species Aquila spilogaster. The sequence continues at coordinate 4,606,882 of JANHGO010000002.1, forward strand.
TCAAGGTACAAGTGAGAGCAAGCAGAAAATAATATCGACACCTTTCTAGCCTTGAAGACAGGCGCATAGACCATCAGGTCTCGCCAGAGCTGGCAACAAACATGGGCCTTTTGTTATTTATCGAGAGAAGTTTAAACGATGAGAGAATGGAGCAGGGGATGATGCCCTGGTCAGAGAAAAACAGATTGCAAGGGGTGTTTTGGAGTGTTCTAATCTCAGGAGAATGTACAAGAGCATCTGAAATGTGGCTTAACATTGTATTTGTGCTGTGAAATAGAATTTGGTGCTATCACAAGTATAGATACACCTGATCAAATATATATATTTGCCTGTAGGGGATGCGAACAGAGATCACAGTTTGGCTGCTGGTCACTGGGTGTAAAGCAGAGCGAAAGCTCATTTCTGGCTTGGCAGACGCAGGAGGAATATGCAACTGTGATACAGCATTGAAGTGAATGTGACAGCCTTCTGAAATCTCTTGATCAGCTCTTGAGTTTATGGCTGCTGAACGAGGTTGACAAATGTATACCTGCAGCCTCTGCAAAAAGACCTTTTCATCCAGTTTTCAAACAGTGAAATGTTAAAGCAGTGAGAGAAGAGGGTGAGAAACATACCAGAAGTGTGGCTTTTGTCTCTGCTTTATGACACTCATGGACGTGTTTTTCTTCAGCAGTTTCAGAGATTTATTTTCTCTTCTCCTTTCATGTAAACGTTAGGCCAGTTTTGTCTGGGCTATGGGAGGAAGGAATGAAGCAGTTTCTGACTGGCAAACAGTTTGAATGCTGCGGAACAGAGGAGCCCAGCAGAGAGGAGAGGGTATCTAATCAGAGCTCAGAGCCAGTTAAGTGGCATCCTGTATTTAGAAATGCAATGGATTAGGTTAGTAAATATATATAAAATAAAGGTTAAAAATCAAAATTATAAACCAGTAGTGGGTATATCTGAAAAAGAATATGAACTGCTTGCAGACATTGGCTACTCTCTTGGGAACTACTGTCACGACATGATTTAATATCAAGTTCCACTTGTGCTTTAGGTAAACATAATCAGTATTTTGCCTCCAAAACTGGGAGAACTGCATCCTAGTGCATAACTGGATAGTCTGAATAGGGCTGATGATTTAATGTCAAGTGCCATTTTTAAGCATGGTCCTTTCTGTTGCGTATTACAGCAAAAATTCTGACAAAATAGATTGTATATGAGAGTTTTGGCTGCTATTATACGTCTTGAATACATTTTTGTAGTGAGAGAGATTGTTTCTTCTCTGGATGACAGCCTTCTAGAAGAAATGAGTTAGACGAGTGCCGACAGATCATTGCTTGTAGAATAAATTTGCATTTATAGCGCTTTAATTTACAAGTTTCATATTAAGTTTTGAAATTTAGATGTTCCGTGCACAAGATAGACTACGTGTCATAAATGTTTTGGTGCATCTTTTTGTATTATGCTATTTGTACTGTGACATAAGAAAAAGCCCTGGTTTGATGCGATGCCACCATTTTGTACTTAATGGCTGCATATCTGCATTCGAATCACACAAGTAATACTTGTCTTTTATGGCCTGCTTCTAATAAAGAAAACTGACAGAAAAGTTACTGTATATTCAAATACCAGAATAGCTAGGAAACTTGTGCGTGGAACCACCATTGATGGCAGCTTAGCCACGTTAATGAAGTCTTGATTGTAATTGGTGCCGTTTAATAAGAATAGCCACGTCTGAATTTGTCCTTGATTTTCAAGGTCAATTCTGGCCAACAGAGAGGTTTTTGGTAAAGATCTAGACAAAACTAGAAAGAACAACATGATCTTATTCTCACTGCCTTGAAAGCAGTGAAATAAAAGTAATTTCCTGTTTCAGGCACAGTGAGAGACCCTGATGAGTTCTTGCATCCCCAAAATCTCAGAATGGGAGTCATAACACTAAAATAGCAAACACACTTGACAGTAGTTTTTTTTCCTGAGTTTTTGTTGTTGTTGCTATTCTCTGCATATCTACATTTCATCAATTTTAAAAAAGAAAAGGCTCTTTGATTTTCCACTTTGCATCAGAACAACCACTGTCATTAATGATGTATCAGAAGGTGGCAGGATTTTCTTTACAGTTTTTAGACTTGGAGAATAATGGATTTTTCATGAAACAATACCAAAAGCTACTGGAAATAAAGAATTAAAAATAAAAGAAAAAAAAAGACGAGAGAGTTTCCCCTGTGAATTTATGTCCTTTTGTTTTATCTGGAAGAAAACAGAGTTCTCGTGATAGGAGTGAAAAGGACTTTGAGTGACTCCTGAGTTAACCTCAGGATATTATGAGTTTTTCAGTGGCAGTTGTATGGGATGGAATAGAATAACTTGTTGACTGTGCAGAATAACTTCTGCCTTTTCTTTTAACAATTGCTGGTCTTTGCTGTATTTTCTTGCAGTTTTTATCAATACACACAAGATTCAATTACTCCCTGGAAGAAATTATGCTGCAATATTTTGGGGCTTGAGTACCCTGGAGATATTCATACAATAAGTAATTGAACAAGGCACTTGTGGGATTCACCCAAGCATCTGTGCAGAGCGTGTACCTAGCTGCTACAGTTTAATGTCTTTAGATACTCAGCTGATGAGTAATAATTTTTCTTTCAACCATCCCTAAACATGCATACAACTGATAGGTTCCAGGCTATTTACTTCTGTAAGGAATTTATTGCTTTGTAATTTTAAACTTGCTTCTTAGCATCCTATGTTACGCAATTCAGCATTGCCTTTCTGATTCTGCTTTAATTGCTATGTGTTGGCTCATCTTGGGGCAGACCATAGCGCAAGAACTTTTTCTGGATACAAATACAATTTCCCACCTCCTTCATTTACTTTTAGTGGCAGGAACCCAGGCTGTATATGGTTATCAGTGTGTGTACTGAGAAACCCCCTACCTTTCTGCCCTTTCTCAATACTTTTCAAAAGAATAATTTCATTGTAATAAGGGGAATGACATTTCCACCAACCTTTCCGAACAGATGCCCTGCAGGGAACCTCAGGATATCTGATCTTGGGCTCATCAATTTGTGCTGTCTTTTGCCTCCTGTTTGACTACTTACTCCTCATTTGGTTGGACTCCAGTAGTGTCTTGGACCATGTCATATTTTTGTGACAGCTATGCTGCTGTTGTCTTTCAGCTCATTGTCCAAAGAGCTGTACAAGCCATAAATGAGCTAGTGCTCTTGTATCATTTGTAACAATATATTTTCTAATAGCGTCTCATACATTGATTAGCATGGTTTGATTTAGGAATTAAAGCATCTGGATTCATCATGACTTGCATGTTAAAAATATCAGATCTGACTCATGTCTGAATTCTGGCATTTAGCAAATTAAATCTCTCAACCCACAAAGGGAAAGCTGCTGATGATTTTTAGCTCTCTCTCTTCCATCATGACAGCTTTACCAAACATCTGACTTGCTAATCAGGGAAAATAATTTTATTTTATTGACTGAATCTTCTTTACAGCCTCTCTAGACCTTCCACGTAAAATTCACATCTCGCACTGATGCATTTCGAGTACGAAGTAAAAACTACAAAAGAAAAACCTGGTACAATTTAGGATTAATAGGCCTTTGCATGTGTAAATTGTCTTCAGCTGACATATGGTGAGAACCAAAGAGTTGTTGAATCTTGTCCTCATCTCTGAAATACTGCTACTACACTTAAGTACTCATGCTGATGCCGTCGACTGAATTTGGAGGGAATGAAACTGCTTTGTACTACATCCAGTTTCCTTCAAAATAGCAGAACTTTGAAGAGAACTAGTTTATTATTCTTTCCTAGCTTTGATTAATTGTTTGAAATCCTCTTCCCCTTTTCTACCCATATGTTAGATGCTTCTTGTTGCCTTCCAATGATCCGGATTATTCAGGCATAAGAATTAAATGGCATTATGGTTCAGCTACAAGATTTTTACATTATCCAAAATACGAAAAACAGATTTATAGTAGTTTATTTAAAGCCAAAGATTGTAAATTGTATTGACGTGTTGCGTTTAGGGAGATCTTTTTTCACTACTGTCCATTTGTGTAATGTAAACCGATTCTTTTACTCGCCTCTCATGAGAGCATGTTCCATTCAGGGAAATACATTAAAGCTTAAATTATTCAGTGTACTTTGCTTTTAATGTTCTGAAATCAAATTCAAATATAGCAAATAAATCCCTTCTTATGTATTAAGAATGAAATAAATACAAGTTTTTGCCAACAGAAATTATACAGTCTAGATTTTTCTTTGGTTAGTTTTTAACTTTTCAAAGTGAAGTGGGATTTTCAATGGACTTTTTTTTTTACTGCATCGTATCTTATCTTAAGCCTGAGTTCAGAAAGTTTTGTTACTGAAGGAGCAGTAAGTTCTTTTTCTCCTATCCTTTTGTACTAAGCATTGATAAAAAGGACTTGTTGATGATGGAAGAGCGATATAAGTTTTGTGGCATATCTTTTACTGTGGACTCAACAACGGTGCTCAAAATAGTAGGAAAAAAAAACCAAAGGAAGCAATTTGACATAGTATAGTCATTTATTTGGATAAAAAGCTCACTGTATGGTAAAGACTTCCATTTTCTTTACATAAAAACACATTTACAATTTGGACTCTCTGGGAAAATGTAAAACTGATCTTTCTATGACGATTAATTGCATATGAGTAATCAAGCCTCCTTTTTTGTGTTACCCATTTGGTGTCTGAGTTCACCATAAGAATTGTGTTATTGTAAATTGAAGGCTACTTGCAAGAAAATACAAACAATTCCTGACTTGGGGGAAAGTATTTTGAGTGAAGATTATGGTTCTTTGTTACTGCTTGTAGAGCTGTGATAGCAATTTGAGGTCCAATCCAGCTAGACTGTTCACAACATGTTGCCCATGCTGATGTACCTCCTTTCCCTGCAGCTTTTAACTCACAGTATGGTCAAATCTACAAACATTCCATAGGCTGAATCAAGTAGAAGTTAGACCATGAGCTAAAATTCTTCTTAGTAGTATCATATCTGTCGTGACTGTTTCAACAGACATTGCCTGGCTTATGGCAGAATGAAAGGGCACCTGCTCTCACCTGCTAAGAAGGCTAATGGCCAAAAGACACCTGGCTTGCTGGACTGGCTTGAAATGGTCGGGCTATGGGTTGGACCTCAGAGACGTTTGCCTTCTGCTCTAGATCTAAAGAGATTTCCATGGGAAGTTCTAGCCTTTATGGTAACAGCTCAGAGATAAATAAGCTCTATTTTCTTTGAACATTGATGAGCAGAGGATATTTGAGTCCACCTCTGTGTTGGCAAAGCCTCAAAGGGGAGCCAGGGCACGGGAAGTGGGGGTTATTCACATATTGCCTGTAATAAGCCTTTCCAAGCAAATAACTTCAGTGAATAACTTTGGGAATTATTACTGCAGGTGTGTTTATTTCCCAAGCAGAAGTACTGGGATTCCCAAAGTGAAGGTGCTGCAGATGAGAGCCTTCTGTGTATTGCAGCCATGTTCCATAATTTGCTGTAACAGCTGTCAGTTCCTTTCTTGCTTTGTTTTTCTTCATTTCCCTTTACTTTCATCTACGTGACACTTGTTGCCCTTGACTTTCAAAAATCAGTGTTTTCCTGTCTAGATTTGACTTACTGTGCAGAGAAGAGGTGACACTACTGACTCATGTGGTGCCTCTGTTAAATAGATTGTTTGATGTATTTACTTTCATTTACTTGAGCCTCTTACTGTCAGTTTTTTATCCTTCTCTGACCTTTTAAGAGTGTATGCATGGTTTCAAAGCTAATAATGTCTGCTAAAACAGGCAGCTGTTGGAAATCATATGCTATGCTACAAATCACTCTAGAGCAGGTTTGAATTCAGCTGGAAAATCGAGGATACACTGTTAACTTTACACCACCCATTAACTGGTTTCCTATAAGAATAAGGCATATGTTGATTTTGTAGGAGTGGGTAGTGATCACCTTGAGAAAGCAACTCAAGGACAGTTTTTTTTTTTCTTAAAACCTATAGGAAGTATCACATCAAAATACTTAAACTAAGGATTGTCAGGGAGAGCCATCTACTGCAATCACATGGGAGCTGTAAAGATGTACACGCTGATTTTGCAAAGAAATGCATCAGATTTTAAATCTTTGCAAATCTGAACTGCCTGGTGATCAGGATTGTGTTCTTACAAGCTGACTTCATGCTTAATTCAGTTTATCAAATGGAGAGAGACAAAAAATTACTTTTAAGAAATCTGTCATCGTACGGAGGTGTTTAAAATATGTAAATGCAAACTGTCCTTATAATCAAGTCTTTGCACTGTACTGGGATACGGAACTCTGAAAATGGTATTCCCCTCTGACTTTCCTGTGATGCAGGAGCATGAAAACAAAATTATCTTGTAGGATCACTCTGAAGATGCAATAACTCTTTTCTTCATGGTGAACCATGCTTAGAGATGTACGTGTGGGTAATTGAGGTGAAGGAAGGGAGCTCTGTCTGCTGCAGTCCAAGCAGAGTGGATCCAAGCAGATTTCATTCTGCTTTGCAGTTCACTTAAAAGTCCTTGGTAGCTTCCTCTGGTCTGTGATTTCTATAATTAGTGTTTATTATGTTTATGAATATTTATGCAGTGTATAAAATCTGATAAGGAGATGCAATCTGTTAAGAAATAATTCAAGGTTGAGTTGATATAAGACAAGCAGAGGGAATGTTCTCCCTGATAAATGCAGTTCGAGTTTGTCATTGATCAGAAGTTTAAACTGTTACAGTGATTAGTGTGCTTCTGGTTCCTTGTTATTATAAAATCCATGAGAATAGATAAGTAAAGTAGTGCTGGCAAATTAAAACAATCACAGCTCTCATTGTGGTCACTAAATCTGGAGCGGAAGATCACCTGGGATGGCAGCCAGCTTTCTATAGCCTTCTTTTCTTCAATGCAGTTTATTCTTTTTTCTTCTTCTTTAGTCCCTGTATTGCAGCTAATACAACTGAGAGAAATGATCCACGGTTTCCTTTTGCTTTAACTTAGTTAAAATGTTACTTAAAGAAAAATGTTGCAGGAAGTTTCACCTCTCCTCCTGGATCTGGGGTAAGAACTCATTCTGCTTTGCAGCTGTATAAATCCAGAAAAGAAATCGTGGATTTTCACTCAGTTATGTTACTCTGTAGTGCTGCAGAGAAATCTGGTGCTTTCTCTCAATTGTTGGTAGCATCAGATCATTAGGAGAAAAATAGCAGTAGGAAATTAGATGTAGAAAGTGAGCATTTGGGGTTAGAATAGTAGGACCTTGGTAGTACATAATATACCAATATGTACTATACATATTGGTATACGTAATATAACAATAGTTAACTTTGGTCTGAAGTAAACAATTAAATGAGGTAAATATGTTGGGATTGGTTCCATGTTAACAAATGTTGTAGTATCACACAAGAATGTGACCCTTAAAGGATTTGTAGCTGTATCTAGAAAGTAATACCCTTCAGCAAGGATGGGGAAAACGTCTCAGACTTTCTTCCTTCTCATGGGAAGAAACGCATTTCTTACAGAATGTGCTACTTCCCCTTTACCACTGGTGTTAAATCCGCTGTATATTCAGTGTATGATTCTGCACTTATTTTCTTTCTCATGCAAAGCCTATTTTCAAGAGCTCCTTTCTGAAGGAAAGGGAACTTAATCCAGCTACAGTTTCACTTCCAGTAGATGTTCTTTTTTCTGGCTCTGGATTTAATGGTGTTTTTCTTTGCTTTATATTTATATATTTATGCGAAGCTCCCAGCTTTTTTCTCTGTCAAATAGGCTTTCCAATGAGATTTCTCTGAGCTGCTCTCTTTCTCTCTGCATTACTTTCCTAATGATTTCTTTCTTTTTTTTTTTCCCCATCAATAAATTTTCTACATCCCAGTCAAATACCCCCTCAGAACAAAAAGAGATCTGAGCCAGAACTCCAGACTTCTTCCTTTGAAGGCTGAGAGTCAGGAGCAGAGCTTATTCTCTGACCTTTTGTAAAGATTTACATTTCTTTATCAGACAGAGCAAATCTTGCAAATCTAAAGTTTCTCTGTCTGCACTTGCAATGCTCATGGTAGAGCCCTTCCAAGACCTGCCTCCTTGTAGAGGACCCTCTTAATCTAACACTCTAGTGCTGGGTGTGTGTTAGATCTCAGAAATGGGATCCCAGTGATCTGTAGAGGAGGAACATCCTAGATAGGCAGTTTTGGAGCAGATGAATTTGCTGACAACTGAAGACTCCTCCTCAGGTGGAAGTACTCAGTGCATACTCAAAGCACTTGATATATCTCAATCTGTCCCCTTGGGAATATCTTATACGAGATTGCTCCAGAAGTACTCCTAAGCACCCTTATGCAGAGTGGCATAAGCACTGTGTTAGCCTCCGGTAGGAGGGTAGTGTACAAAAAAAAGCTGTTGGACTGCAACGTGTCTGCGTATGGAGGGTCCCTCCCAGTTACAGTTCACTCCCTATGGGTGCTTTCTTATCGATTTCCAGATTGTGCCAACTGATGGGCAAAGAGTGAGGTGTAGGAAGAGCTGCTGTAACTTTGCCAGGGATCCCAGGCTCATGGTCAAGAATAGGTTATATCTAATGCACTGGAGTAGTGATTATAGCACATGAGGCTTGCAGTGCAAGAGCCGTGCTAACACCATGAAGTGTACTTGGTTCATCAGAGGAAGCATCTGGAGTTTTTCTTATAGCCAGGCTAAGCTACTGCTTTTAACCATGAGCCACCCAGATTTATCCATGGGTGTTTATGTCTCCAGATTATAGCTCTGATTAAAACTTTTCCAACCTTCCTTCCAAATCACAGGAAAGGAAAGGCACTGTGGGCTTTCCCTGAAAGCCCAGAAAACTCTGCAGCAGTCCCTTACAGTTCAGTAGCTGACCCTGGATGTCTTTTATCTGAGCTGCCCTCCTGCAGGAGTTGCGGTTTTTAAAGACCTTTTGTGCTGTTCCTAGTGGGAAGCACAAGAAGCTCTTCATTTTGCACAGGAAAGACCAGCGTAACCCAATTCTGAGAGGGTCAGCTCAGAACCTGTGCTGTCAGCGTGTTGTTTTCCCTCTGCTAATGGACTGTGGTCTGTGGATGAATTGTTATGCTTCCTCCCCATTCAGACTGTGCCACTTAGCTCAGACAGCCAGGCTGTGCCTTGCAGCAAAGCAGTGACCAGAGCACCATGCCATGAGCTCCTGTTTCTCTAAGTGCCCTCAGGGCAGACACATCTGTCCTCTGGCCAATAGTTGTCTGTCTGCTTAACATTGCATCTGTGTCAATTGTATGTGGAGATTATAAAAACAGAAGTATGAGAGAGGGGAAATTAGGTTACATATTGGACTACCTTGTCCCTGCATGAGTAAGAGAGGCTGACTCTGCTTTCTGCTGAAGAAAATTTATAAAGCACCTTAGCACCTTGTGTTTTGCTTTCCTGATTGATGTGGAAGAATAGCAAAGAGTAGGAATTTGTTTTTTCTATTTGCGGTAAGAATTTGAAATATAACATTACCCAGAAAAGCATACATATCTCGTATTTCCATATATCTTACCTGTTGTCAAAGGAAATACTTCGACACACACCTAGGCATACCTACATACACATCAGCACACATAATTAACTGACTACTGACAAGTCATTCCTTTTTTTGTTTGATATATGAATGCATAAAATCACCTTCTGATTCACAGTGCACGATCTGTCCTGACCATTTCAACACTGTGTGTAAAATACAACTGCGCATATCAATGCATATCTGTAATGCTACAGTGCTACATATTGCTCCTGTAGTACCAGGCACGTGTTAGGAAGTAGGTTTCACTTGTAAGAGTGTGGAATTCTTTACTGACTCCTAATTTAAATAGCTCTTACTTGATGTATTGTTATGCTTCCCCTTTTTAAGTAGATAGAGCTCCTGTGATATCTCTTCATTTGAGGTTTAACAAGAGCAAGTGTGGAGTCTTGCACCTGGGGAGGATCAACCGCATGCACCAGTACAGGTTGGAGGTTGACCTGCTGGAGAGGAGCTCTGAGGAGAGGGACCTGGGGGTCCTGGTGGATGACAGGTTGGCCACGAGCAAGCAGTGTGCCCTGGTGGCCAAGAAGGCCAATGGCATCCTGGGGTGCATCAAAAAGGTGGTGGAGTCTCCTTGTGTGGAGATATTCAAGACCCTTCTGGATGCCTACCTGTGCAACCTGGTCTAGGGAGCCTGCTTTGACAGGGGGGTTGGACTAGAGATGATCTCTAAAGGTCCCTTCCAACCCCTACAATTCTGTGATTCTGTGATTCTGTGATAACTTAATAGGACATAAATGGAAGGGAGAATCACATCATCATCATCATCAACAACAATAATAAAGAATATACAAGAGAAATGATTCACAATGCTATTGTTTGCCACCCAGTGATCAGTGCCCACCCAGCCTTTGAGCAATGGCTGTCCCCCACCCTGGCCAACTGCCCCAGTTTTATTGTTTAGCAGATTGTCAAATGGTGTGGAACACCGCTATGGCTGGGTTGGGTCAACTGTGCTGTTTCCGTACAATCCCAGAAAAAAAAGCTGCTACTTTTTGTGCATCCCAGTCTCCCTATTGGTAGGGCAGTTAGAGAAGTAGAAATGTCCTTGGTCTAGTATGAGCACTTACTCAGCAACAACTAAAATACTGGTGTGTTATCAATGTTATTCTCATCCTAAATTCAGATCACAGCACCATACCAGCCGCTATGAAGAAAATTAACTCTAGCCCAGACAAAACCAGGATGCTAAGGAACACCATGAGTGACTGTCCACCAACCAGATGTTACTCTATTAATTATAACCTTTTCAGTCCAACCCTTCAGCTAATTGTTCACTCATCATATTGCATATATATCCAGCAGTATGTTGGACATTTTGTCCAGAAAGATTCTGTGACAGACAGTACTGAGGCTTTGCTCAAATCCAAAAACTACATCCACTGCATTCCTTTGGTCAACTAGAGGTGTAACCTTGTCTTAAAAGTATATTAATTTAGTAAGGCATGACTTTCCCTTCATGAACCCATATCAGCTTTTTCCAATGGCTGCACTGTTTTTCAGGTGTTTTTCAATAACCCCCAAAATAATCTTCTCCGTATTTTTGCCAGGCACTGAAGTGAGGCTGACAGGCCTGTAATTAGCAGGGTCTTCTGTCCTGCCCTTCTTGAAAACCGGAAGAGCTTCCAGTCGAGTGGAACTTCCCCACATTCCCAATACTGTTGATAAATAATGGAGAGAGGTCTTACAATAACATCACACAGTTCTGTCAGTAGCCTAGGATGAATCCCATTGGGCCCCACAGATTTATGTGCATTCAGTTGCAGCAGGAAATCCTGTACAAGTTCAGTGTCAACAAGGAGCTTGTCAGTCCTCCACTCGTGGTCCACCAACCCAGGCCCCACAGGTCCCAGGCCTGTCAACAGTGTTAAAGACAGAGATAGGGAAGGCCTTAAATGCCTGCTTTACGTTTCATCTATTTTTTTGAGTGACGATCATCATCAAATAAAGGATCAACATTTTGTTTAGATCTCCTCTTACTACTAATATACTTGAAAAAAAAAAAACAACTTTGTTTCAGTTGTAATTGCGCTTGATTTTAAACTCAACCATTTCATGATCATTGTGGCCAAGACAGCATCCAAATCGTCAGTTCACCCATGAGACCATCTTTATTTACAAACAACCAAGACCAAGAAGGGGAGAACAACACAGCAAAAGCCTCACAACTTGAACTCTGGGAGTTCAGCACGTGGCAGATGGGCTCTGGCAGCCTGAGC
>JANHGO010000002.1:4618775-4651512 GCA_024606505.1 Aquila spilogaster
TTTGCTTTGCTGCGTGCGTGGCTTTTGCTTTCCCTATTAAACTGTCTTTATCTCAACCCATGAGTTTTCTCACTTTTGCTCTTCCAATTCTCTCCCCCATCCTGCTGTGACGGAGTGAGCGAGAGGCTGTGTGGGGCTTAGTTGCTGGCTGGGGTTAAACCATGACAGGGAGCAGGAAAAATAATTTTTTTTTTTTTTGTGGAGAAGTATGTACAAAATACAAGAGCAGAAGACAGAAGTATTACTGCAGTGGACTATGGGTCAGTGGAAGACAGGATTTGAGGAATTTAGTAGCTTCTGGTTGCATTTACGAAGAGTAGTTTTGTTCTGCCTTCCCCTGAGAGATGACCGTCTGTGATTAACACGTAAAATATCCCTAAATTGGTATCTGAGGACCGCATTCGTTAAAGCCCAATTTACAAATTCTGCAAGTCATGGACATTTGCCTCGCTTTACCTACACAGTGAACTTTACTCACTGTGACCTTGTTTGCGTTAAAAAAAGTCAATGGATGTTTGAGCCCAGTCCTAAAGAGTTCACAAGTCCTGTCTGCAGGGGCTACGCACTTAGTCTTGCTGGGATGCCCCAGGTGTGCTTCCGGCTCTTCTGAGCGACCAGCACCAGTAGTATGTGGAAGGGATGGGGCAGTAAACCAGTGAGCAGCAAGGAAACGGATGGCTGGCAGGTGGCAGTCATGTCTTCTACATTGGCGCATGAGGTCTTCTCTCTTCTATTTTCCTAGCTTTGGGCCTGCTGAGGATGACCTCCCTGGTTCATCCCAGATGAGCCCTTCCTGCCACTCCTGCTCGTGAAGGGAGCACTCCGTTGATTCTCATTTGGACACAACAGTAGTGGATCAGGGTGATAATTAGATCACAAAATGTGAACAAGCGCTCAATGAATTACATGCACTGTGTGCGAGGCTTGCTTGATCTGATGTGAAAACTGCAGAATCCTTTGTGTAGGATTGTATTTCATATCAGTTACTACGTACTGGTTTGAAGATGCCATAACTTGTGTCTTCACGGTGGATCCCTTTTTGGAGATGTATGTATGGGTCTTTGCAGGTTGGATATAGAGGTGGAGAACTATAATGGCTCTGCTGCAGAGTCCTGCAGAGTCAGTGCGGTGTGGTAGAGGTTTCACTCTGTTTTGCGGTCCATTTAAAAATCTTTGGTAACGTCGTCTTCTGGGCTGTGATTTCTATAATACGTGTTTATTACATTTGTGAATATTTATCCAGTGTATGAGATGTGAGAAGAAGCGAACTGTTGAAAAATAGTTGAAGTTTGAGTGTACATATAAGACAAACAGAAGGAATGTTTTGTTTGATAAATTTAGTTTAAATTTACCATTGATCAGAAGTTTAAAATGTTACAGTATTAGTGTGCCTCTGGTTCCTTGTTATTATAAAATCCATGAAAATAAATAAGTAAAGTGGTACTGGCAGATTAAAACAATCAGAGCTCCCATTCTAGTCACTAAATCCAAGCAAAGGTTCTTCTCAAATCACAGCCTGCTTTCTACAGCTGCCTTTTCATTATTTTTATTTTTTTTAAAGCAATGTATTCCTTTTCTTTTTTTTTTTTTTTTTTTGTTATTTTCTAGATTACAGCTAATAAAACTCAGAGAAATGACTGCCTGCTTCCCCTTGCTTTAACTTAGATAAATGATTACCTCAAGAAAAATGTTGTACAGTGTTTCATGTCCCTTCCTGGATCTGAGGTAGGACCTTGTTCTGCTTTGCAAAAGTATAAATCCAGAATAATTCATGGATTTTCATTCAGTTAAATTAATCCAGGTTTACAGTGGTGTAGAAAAGTCTGATGCTCTCTCAATTGCTGGTAGTGTCAGAGTCATTAGAAAAAAAATGAGTGGAAGGAAATCTGGTGTAGGAATGGAGTGTTTGAAGTTTGGGGTTAGAACAGCAGACCCCTGGGAAGTGTGCAATAACAATAGTTACTGTTTGTCTGGAGTAAAAAAGTGCTTGAGATAAACATGTTGGGTTTCGTTCCATGTATGCAAATGTTTTGTGATGAGACTGAAGAACATGATTCTTACAGGATTTCTGGCTGTATCTGGAAAGCAGTACTCTTCAGCAAGGATCGGGAAGCATCTCAAAATTTCTTTTTTCCTGTGGGAAGAAATACATTTCATATGGAATGGATTTTATTTTCTTTACCACTGGTGTTAAATCCACTGTATATTCAGTATATGATTCTGCGCTTATTTTCGTTGTCATGCAAAGCCTACTTGCAAGTATATGTTTCTGGAGGAAAGGGAACTTTATCTGACTACAGTTTCTCTTCTCACAAATGTTCCTTTTCCTGGCTCCAGACTTAATGGTGGATTTCTTCCTGTGTTTGTTTTATTTATTTATTTATGTGAATCTCACAGCTTTTTTCTCAGTCAAATAGCTTTTCAAATGAGATTTTTCTGAGCTGCTATTTTTCTCTCTGCATTACTTTCCTAATGATTTGTAATTTTTTTTTCCACTCTAAACCCAGGTTCAACAAATTCTCTATTTCCCAATGAAATACCCTCTCAGAACAAAGAAGGATCTGAACCAGGACTCTGGAGCTCTTCCACTGGAGGTTAAGAGACAGAAGCAGAGTTTATTCCCTGGCCTTTTGTAAAGATTTACATTTCCTTGTTAGACGGAGCAAATCTTGCAAATCTGAACAGTGTTCCTCTGGCTGCGCTTGCACCGTGCCTGATGGAGCGCTTCTGAGGTCTGGCGTGACCCAGTCAAAGGCTCCTTGCAAAGGGACCCTGTGAGAGCTTTCAAAGATGGTCTGTGTATGGAAGTTCCCTTCCAGTTTGCTTACTACGGGCCATTACTCATTTCTAGGATGTTACTCACGCCAGTAAAGATGCGCAAAGAGCGAGATGGAGGAAGAGCTGCTAAAACAGATAAGCCCAGGCTGTGGGTTAAGCTCACGGACATTTACAGGTCATCTTTAAAGTACTGGAGCAGTGATTATGGTATGTGAAGCTTGCTGTGTATGAGCTGCATGAATGGTCCCATGCTAACGCAGAATGCAGCGCTCCTGATGCATTGGAGGAAACATCTGGAATTTTACCGATGTCTCATAGCCCATACTAAGCTACTGCTTTAACCGGGGTGCAGCCAAAACCCCTTGACTAATATGCAAATGCTATACTAGGGGAATGTCTAGTGGAAGAAGAACACGTGCTCAAGGAATTTCTGGAAGTCCCAGTGGGTCAAGTTAAGAAAAGATATATTTATTTCAAATTTCTTTCTAAGATTGAGTCAAGTTTCTTCAGCTTTGAGCAGGCAGTGGAGTGCACTTTTGAGCACTCGGTTGCCTTTGAGACATTGCTCTTTTTTGAACTGATTTGTCTGTGTCCATTTGGGACTCCAGACTATAGCTGTGAATATAAACGTGTTAAAATTCTTTCTGAGGGGAGGGGGAAAAAAAAAAAAAAAAAGGTAAAGCCACTCGTGGGCTTTCCCTGGGAGCCCGAAGCACTTGGGCTGTTGCAGTCCCTTGCAGTTCAGTCGGGCTGTGTGTGCAGTGGGAAGAGCAAGAAGCTCTTCATTTGATAGAAGAAGAACCAGTGTAACTTAATACTGACACGGTCAATTTGTAACCTGTTCTGGCAGCATCTTGTTTTCCCTCTGCTAAGGCATTATGGTCTGTGCGAAGGATCATTATGAGTCAGCAGCTTCCTCCCTATTTACAGATCATGCCATTTAGCTCAGGAAATCAAGGCTCGTGTTTTACAACAAAGCAGCAACCGGAGCAAAGTGTCACTAGCACTTGCTTCTAGAAGTCCTTACAAGGTTGAGACGTCTGTCTTCTGGCCCATACCTGGCTGTCTCTCAATAGCTTTAGATCTGTGCAACCTTTTTATGTGGAAATTAATTATAAATAAAAATATGAGGGAGGAGAAGATTGGATTATACATTACGCTCTGTCTCATCTTTTCTGTGATTAAGACAGGTTGACTATACTGTGCTTCAGAGAACTTACTGAAGAACATTTCTCATGTAATCTGTTTTTCTTTCCTGATTTATGTGAAAGAGCAGCGAAGAGTAGGATTTTTTTGTTCCTGTTTGCAGTAAGAATCTGAAATACCCCAGGAAAACTGCATTGCACAGATATCCGTGTTTCTTGCCTGTTGTCAGAGGAGACACTTTCACATACACTTATACGTACATACATGTAGATGTATATTTAACCAACCCCTAAAAAGTAATTCCTCTTTCTTCTGATTTGATATACGAATGGATAAAATCACCTTCTGATTCAGAATAGACAGTCTGTCTTGCTCTACATATTTCCCATTAAGTGCTACCACGTATGTAGTAAATGCAACTATCTATATGCTTCTACATATAGAGCTACACACTGCTGCTATAGTACCAAGCACGTGTTTCAACAAACATTTAATTTGTAAAAGCACGGAACTCTTTACTAGCTATTAATTTAACAGCACTTATTTTATACATTGGTATGCATCCCTGAAAGACTTTTAACTAGACATAGCTTTTGCGGTATCTCTTCATGAATTATCAAAAATTTCATTCTTTTTTCTCCAAAGATGACTTGAGAAGCTTGCATAATTTAATCAGGAATGTTGCTGTTATATATTTTATAAGGTAGGAGCAAAACTTTCTTTAGTTGTATAAGGCCATTCAAGAAAATCTGCAGAATTGCTGTAATTTTCCATTGATTACACAGGAATTTTTCTCGAGGGAAAGATGGATTTCTTTTTCTTTTTGGTTTAATTTCTGATGTGATTAGAAATTTTAGGGAAGTGTCACTTTGGGAATCTCTACTTTACCAATCATTTACACAGGTTTTGAGTATATCCTAATATTGTATGTAATGCTCTTGATATGTTAGGTAGGAAAAAATAGAAAGGTAATGTGAAAACTGGTTTAAACTGATATTGTTTTGCAAAGTCAAGGTTTGTATTTGTCACCCTCTTGTCAGAAAGGGGACAGTATGGAGAAGGGTCAGGTTCCCCTTGTTGTCACTTTCACGTATCTCCAACTCCCCCAAACTCAGCACCTTCTGTGGAGCTATTTAACAAGGGAGAGGTTTGCTGGCCAGGGCTCCCTGGCACTGGGAAACCAGAATAAAGGAAATATGGTTGCAAAATTGGGAAAGTATACCAGGAGTGTAAAGGTACATAACATTAAATTGCAGAGCATTTTGCATTCCTGTGGATTTCTTGCAGTAAAATAAATAGGTCCAGTACTGTGTTGATGCAGCTGTGTTGCTGTTTTCAGGGTTGGGCTCACTTTGGGGAATTTGTGCAGAATTTGCCATTTCTTCAGTGTAGGAATGGCCAATTTTAGATCTGCATTTTTTTTAACATGTCACAGGATGAAATTTTGTATCTGTTTTATCTCATGTACTCAATCAACTGCAGGGTGTCCCATACAGGACATAATAGCTTTTTCTCTATCTCTTTTTTTTTTTTTTTTTTTTTTTTTCCAATGGGATTTTGATGTGAATGAAAGCAAGATGCCACTTTGGCTGAAGCAGCCACAGAGTTAATAGGATTCATATGAGTTTCCAGATTCATCTCTGAAGTTGTACACACCGAGCTGTGAAGTAGTCTCCCATCTGTTCATGTTTGCTGCACTCGGTTGAAATCAGGCTGAGTGCTAATAGTGCCGGCAAGAGGCACATTGCTGCAGCCTGTCCTGCTTGGGCTCTCCCAGATAATCCAATTGATTAGGGTGATGGATTAGAGTGATGGGATCAGTTTCTTCTGATACAGACTTGCTTAAGAAAGGCTTTTTAACAGATGGTAGAGCTGAGACAGCAGCATTTCTAGTCCATGAGAAACTTCAGTAGTTTCGGTATTTTATTCCTAACTCGGGGCAAGAAGTTGAAAAATCAAGAAATTTTAAAGACACTGATTACTTTCCAAGTTTATCCAATTCTGTCAAAATGTTTGATTGAAATAAAATATTTTGACATTCTTACAGTAGAAATATTTCGTTTTATTCAACTTACTCAAAATGCTTAAGTGGGTGAGAGCTTTCACCAGTTTTGCGCCCTGTATTCAGGGAAAAACATCAACCCACTCAAGTTCTAGTGATAACTTGGAGCACTGGATGTCTCCATTGGGTGTCTAAAAATACCTTTTTTGGTACATGGGCGATAACACATTTCATTCTTTGCTTTTTAGTGGAGGAATTGTGAGATTCTGCCTCAGGAGTGGAAATGGCCGGGAGGTTGTAGAGTGCCAGGATATTGCCAGAGAGCTCAAGCAGGAGACAGAGGTAGAGCTCAGGTGGGAGACTGAGCTACCGTAATGCTGGTTAAAAAAAAAAAAAAAAAAGTGCATTTTCTGTGAGGGCTTTATTCTGATAGTGACATATATTTGTTGCTGTAGTTATATAAAAAGTTTCTTTTACTGCAAACGCTCTAGGAAGCAGTGCTGGTGACTGCTCGCTGATGGCCTCCTTGCTGTCTTTTACCAGGAGTTGGTAACTGCAGGTGCGCTGAGACCCTCTGGTGTCCACCTGCCACTCAAACGAGATTTGCTATTGCAGCATTATGGAATTTTGCACTGCATGTGCTCTAAAACACGTTGGCACTTCTTTACTTGTGCTTAGCGCTCTGGCTTTTGGTAGAAACTGGATCAGAAAGATTATTGTTGTAACGTGTCTGAGAGTGCCAGCAATGCTGCTTCCTGAATGCTGCCGTTAAACGCAGCTCCATTTTCTTTGTTTCAGCCTGTTGGCAGTGATTCTGTCAGCTGATTGTGTTCAGCCCTGTTCCTCCTGTTTCTCGGGATACATTTATGCTTTTTAATTTTTTTCCCCCGTGCTTTCTTTTTTTTTTTTTTTTTTTTTTTTTTTTTTTTTTTACTGTTCAACAACTGTTTAAACAGCAAGTTTCTCTTGGGAGAAACCCAGGGAGCTGGGTGCTAACCATGTATAAGAGGAGTCATTGCCAGAAGAGTGAAAAGGTTATGGTGTTATCGTCTACAGTCGTAGCAAAGCATCCTGCGAGCATTGAGGGGATGAGGGAGGGTGCTGATGGGAAGTAATATGATAGTTGTTTAATGAAATAACAGCAAATGAGGGATGAGGAGATACAGCTAGTAAATGGATCTAAATCGTTAGAGATAGAGATGCCAGTGGGGTAGGAGAGCCCATGACACTAATTTATCAGTGGTTGCCACTGGTGTGTATATACCATGTATTTATGGTTGCTGTGCATGAGAGCTATTGTCCCCCAGCGCAGGAGAGTCGCAGCTCTACGGGTGTGAGAATTACTGCTTCTAGGAGAAGACGCTGCCATCCAGGAGTGTGAAAAATTACTCCATGGGATTAGGGACAGCCCAGCAGCTTTTATCTGGTTTTAGTGTTATTGGTGAAGAGAGGCTCTTTTCTTCTTTTGTTTAATTCTTAACAGCAAGTTTGATTGAGCGGTGGGCTTTAGATGTATTTGCTGTGGTGTTTTGTGATTGCATTTTGGTTTTTATCTTGATTACTGCATGCCTCCTGAGTCATTTTTGTATCTTGTTGCTTCCAGTCCTGCCTCTGTTATGGATTGGAAAGTTTCTTTTTATCTTTTTTTAAAGAAAGAGGAGTAATGTTGGAAAAATATTAGCAAAGAGAAGAATTTGATTAAAGGACAATGCAGCCTTACCGCCCTGCTTTCCCCATGTCTAACACTGTTGCCCTCTAAAAAAATTTTGTTTTATTTTGTGATGGTTTGCTCAGAGTAAGAAAAGGTAAGCCTTGGATTTAGATCCAGTTCCCTGTTTTCTCACAGATTTCGTGTTTGATTTTCAGCTGAACATCTGGGCTGCATCAATGAAACTAAGACACAAACTCCTCTGGGGAGCTTGGCCTTAGCATGACATTCCTCAGTTCTCTGTTCTTTAAAAAGTAATAGCAATATTACCCTATTTCAAAGGGCGTAGTGAGAATAGGTGCACGGAGAGATTTGAGATGCTCAGATACTACAGCAGGGTGAGCCATGCAGGAGAACAGAATAGGCTTTTAGATGTTTGTCTCAGCTTGCATCTTGTCACAGATTCCTGATAATTAGGTTTTCCGTTCAACTACATTTTGATAGGGTTATTACCTGCCCATCATTCTTTTCTTTGTTAACAGGCTTTTTTTAACCTTGTTCCTGCCTTCTATGTCTTTCCTTTTGTCTTCCTATTGTCACTTATTAATTACCCATTTATACCGTGTCTTGTTGTGTTGAAGTCTACTGGGGAATTCTTTGGATTTTTTTCGTATCTACCTACCTATAAATTGTTCTTCATTTACTGATTTGATCAATGTCAATTCTTTGATCAACATAGATTCTTTGATCGTTCGGTATCTTATTACATTCAGGGGCATTTAGATTATATTTAGCAAAATCAGCATGCTGAGCTTCAGATTACTATCACGATCTGGTTTTCTGATCGTGTTATCTCCTTGGATACTCTTTTGCAGCAGTCTTCTACTATGACAATCTTTTATTATCTGTTTCTTGTTTAACTGCCCTCTCTTTGAGTAAAACATTTTCAAAAGACTTCAGTTGTACGAAGGTTTTCCTCCATGAGAGGTCTAGTGTGATGAGACTATTCACTTGGTAGAGAGGAAGACACAGCTTCATCATAGTGGGGAGAGGACAGGAGAGCTCAAGCTCAAGTAAACCTACAGCTTAAGTTGTCTCCTCGGTTTAAAATTGAAAGAGTTGAGGAGTGAGATGAAATAGTAGGACAGAGTTGCTTGTGAAAGTATGAGCTAAGTTCAGCAGATATGTTATTCAGAACCATTCTTTTTTTCTCTTATCCGCAGTAATGTACACTTAGAAGAATTAAATTTTGCCTGTTCACAGTGTTTGGATGTATCTTCAAAACCTCCAGGAGGAAACACTTATGACCAATGCTTGGTTATAATTATAAGCCAGTAATTGGCAATATTTCTGTCTCCACTGCTTCAGTTTAACAACATAAACTTCCAGCTTGTGTTCTGTCTCCCGAGGTCTGGTGCACCCATTCTCAGGAGTATGAAAGCAGCAGGTTGCTGCTCCAAAGGCTGTGGCTTCTCTTCCTGCATTATTTCAATTATTTCAATCTCAATAAATAACAGAGGCACCCCGAGTCCATCACAATCTCATTCTTTTGGCATTTACTGATTTTGAAACTGCAGACAATTTCAAAAACAGTCACCAATTTTTAATTCAAACCATCATCTTCCATTACCTTTTTCTTCAGTTTCTGCAGCTTTAAAACATCTCTATCTTGCTATAAACTCCTGTTTAAAAAGGTATTGTTTTAGTTACTGTTGAGAAGGAAGAAACCCTCAGGCTCAGTACCAAAACCTAATCCCTTCTTCACTGGCAAGCCTACTTACTTATTGCCAGCTTGAATCACCTGCAGGATTTGGGAGGCATCTGACCCCAACCAGCCCAGCCCGGGGTCCTCAGCCCTGCTCCAGCAATGCCATAGGAAAAGGAAATTGGTTTCCTTGTAAAACCCAGTGGATGACTGAGGTTTTGTCTAGATTGTCTTTACAGCCATTGTGTGTAGTAGGGGAGCCTGGCAGTGTCTGATGATGGGCAGAGCAACAAGCTTGGAAGTCCTGTGGGTGTCCACTGTCTCTCTCTCTCGGTGAATAATGTAACATCCTTTTATTTTCCTTCATAAATAAAACAGCAGAAGAGCCTCCCTGTACAAAGCTGTAGGGGGAATTTGCTAACAGCTATGCAGCCTTGAAAAAGAAAAAAAAATCATCTAGAAGTATATGTCATATTTGTAGATGAACTTTTCTTTGTTCAAATACATGACAACCCCTTCCAAATATTGTCTTTAGGTTACATGCTGTTCCCAGTTCAATATTGCCATGTCTGTGAATTGGACCTTATCTTTCTTTCTAGTTCATTTGCTGCTGTGGGCAATGAGATTGGTGCATTTTCTGGGTTTTTTTGTATTAAATCTGTAATATGTTGGCCTTCTTCAGGTTCTTATTCTGACAATATGATATTTGTCCTTATGTTTCTAGAGTGTCCCAAATTGCTCATAGAGTCATACTGATATCACTTCGCTTTCTATTCTATTCTGTATTTATATCCTTCTTTAGGGCACTATTATTCATGCTCACAGGTTTTAGTGTTACATTTTTGCTGACAACTCCCAAATCTATTTTTCAGTATCCACTGACCCAGTGCTGGCTCTCCCTTTGCTGTGTGATTTTCTTTGACATTCCGGTTCGGAATGGATGTCATCAAACTTTCTCAAGTTGAATGCAGACAAGAATGAATTGTAGCTCGAAGAGCTGTCTCAGTGTTACTTTCTATCTATATTTCTTATTTACCATTGACTTTGATAGGTGCACGCGAAGTCTTACATGCTTTACTGTAAGATCTGTATCTAATATGAATATACCATTATTACTGTTTCATCACGGAAGTCTTAATAGCAATTAAGTGTTACATTAGATGGTGCATAATCATACCTAACAGGGCCTTACAATATAATTCTTATAATCAAATTAGTGCAGTTCGACAACTGGTATAGATTCAGTGGATAAGGATGCTGGCCAGGCAGCTGTCCTGTTAGTAATGTGTGTCTGTTGTGAAGACCAGTTCAATATAAAACTTTAAATAATAATATTCAGGAAACCTTTATGGGCACATAAATTAAGCACCCAAAGTTACATGCCCAGCAGTTTCTGTGAATACCCACCTCCCCCTCAACAGCTGTGAACCAAAAGAGAAGTGGCGTCTGCAGAGCCTCGCAGAAGTACCTGTAAAACCAGGAGCTCTGAGAGGAAACATCTGACCTGCCATCAGAGGAAATCACAGACAGGCTAGTTCATATGGAAGTGCATTTACAGAAATAAGAAGCACTGACCAATATGCTTATGAGGCAAAAAAATTAGTGGAAACTTTGCAAAGTGTCATAAGGATTGCCTAGAGCATGCGAGTCACTGGGATTTGACGTTTTAGGGAGAGACAAGGTGGCTCGCTCTGTGTGACTTCAGGCACAGTCATTTAGAAAGACAGAAGTTTCATGAACGTTACTTTTTAAACTATCTTGCTTTAAAAAACTCCACAGTTTTAGTTTGTAATATTGAGGTGATTAAACCTAAGTTCTACTTTATGATTTCCTGTGTGGTTAAATCCTGAATCGACAATAGTTTTCTTTAAATTTTTAGCTTTGCTTTAGTCTTTACCCTTATCTTCTCTTCTACTGATCTCTCTCCTGTATCTCTCAAGCCTGTATTGTTCGTGGAGCAACAAAATTCCTTATCTCATCACACTCCTTTTGAGAGATCTCTCTGCTGACTTCGCTGAAAAGAAAAGATTGATCTAATGCTTATACCCTTTGCTTGCATAGTAATTTGCTCCATCTGGGGGTTGTCTTTGGTTTCCCAAGTCTGGGTTTTACATCTAACTCCTTTTGAAAAGGAGCTGTTACGTTCATATACTTCACTTGTCTGTTCTTTAGACTTGTACATTGTACTTCTGAACATCCAAGTTCAGGATTCATTTAGGCTTTAAAATATTTGAACACAGTTTGCAGAGCAGCTTCAAATCAATCCACTGTTGGAACACCAACATGGGCCCGATCCAGAAATTATTATTATCAGAAGAATTATGCTTAAAATTAAGAACATCTCTGCCAGTGGTAACAAGTTGAATGGCAAAGGGAGTTAGACTCGAGAGGCGAGAAGTTCAAGGTGATTTTACCGTGTTATTCTGAGGAGACCTGGAGGGCAGATGTTGTGGCTTGCAAGAACTGGCCTTGTTATCCTCTTCAAAACCTGAAGTGTTGACATGTGGAAGCAGATGGCTGGAAGGCAGAGGGAAACCACTTAATACCTGGAAAAAGCCTCCAGAAGAGATTTTTTTCACCACTGCCAGTGAGTATCATTGTTTGGGAGATGTCCCTACATGGACAGAGCGCCTCGTTGGGATGGGACCCAGATCATGGAGGGGTGGCAACATACGGGTTTACAACAAGGAGGCGTTACTGAGTATTCAGCCTTGTTGATGGCATTCTCATCCTTCTCACCTTCTTTGATTTTAATCTTTGGATATATTTTCACTTACTTTTTATCTTTTGGCCTGTTTGTTTAGTTTTGAATTTTCATTGAGTATTCCCTAATTAGATTTTTTTTTTTTTTTTTTAGAGACTGTCTGTAGCTGCATGTTGTTTACAAGGAGGATGTTGAGCATTGAACAGTTGGATGCCTTTTACCATCTTAACCTTCATTTCTTGTATGTTTGCTTGTGTTGTTCCAGAGTTAGTTGTTTAATGAGATAACTTCAACCACACAAGAGTTCAGCTTTCATCGTTTAGGGCTGAACATTGACCACTCCTGCGAAGCCGCCGTAAACAAGCCAGTTCTGGTTGTTTTGAGAAGCTGTAGGAGTGGAAATCTCCCAAAATGGCAACAAAATATGCTGTTCTTTTCAACTGGGTATAAATTAATTTACTAGTGTACTTAACACTTCACTTTCTCTGAAGGAAGTTATAGCCCCTCTATCTTAACTTCTCATTAATTTAAACTTTATGATTACCAAAAATTGTAACATTCTGAACATTTGGCTGCTGAGAATATTCTAAAATGAGTGCATGGTAATTGTTTGTAAGTCCATGGAATTTAATTAAACTGTGTTTAAAAGTCTTAGAAACTGATGACTGAAAATCAACTAAATAAAATGTTTACAAACGGGCACATAAATATGCATACGCGGTTAGGAAGCAGGCTGTTTACAATGCCAGGCTCGTCCGTTTGCAAAGGCAACATCCAGTACAGCATGTCTCTGATAATTACATTTTGGCTTAATAAACAGAAATGGGAAGGATGCTTATTTTTAATTATGTTAATGCTTTCTTTTTTGATGCATCTCACTAATATGGTGCATAGAGAGATGTTTAGCTTTTGTATTTCAGGGGGAAGTATAACGCCTAGATTTTCAGAAATGGGGGGTGTTAAAAGAAGGGAACAAGTTTTCATCCTTTGTGTAAAATGTAGGGCGCATTTCAAACCTGCTCAAGCCCCACGAGATTTCTGAAGGACACGTTGAATTGATTGTACATCAGAGGGATGTTTTACATTTATTCAGCAGTTTTCATTCCAGAAGATTTTGTCCATATTGGATTACTACATTGATATGTCATTGATATGCATGTGTATATACGTGTATGTATGCGGGATATTATTTACAGCCCCTCAATACATCTTTTCTCTGGTTGTGTTTTATACTGCACTTGAGGGTATTGGGTATCTAAAACTAGTTTTTGTGTCTTGCTTACGTATGCATGAAGCGATGCTGGTTTAGCTTCAGCACCAGTTCTCTAAGCCTCCACTGGCCCCTGTGTACCCGCTGGCCAGCTGACCTGACCTGACGTCTGCACAGCCATAATTCACAGATAATACTCGTTGGCCATTTCTGTGTATACTGCAGTCATTTTCATGTGGTCACTCATGCACATACACCTCCCCGGTTTAAGGATCTTCAGCTCGGTTAAAATTTTGCTACAGGTATGAAGTAAGGGCCTGGATCTAGCCAAGACTCTTTATTTTTCCTCTCCATTTTTTTTGTCTGACATGTTTGTAAAAGCCAGGGGGAGTTAAGGCTTTACACACTGTTTTAGTAATGGGGTTTTTGACAGTTTTTAAAATGCTTTGCTAAAAAAAAAAAAAAAAAAAAAAAAAAAAATTCCAGTAGAGAAGGACATTGCCAGGGATTTATCCATGTAAATAGGCTTTCTGGGTTCAAATTAACTTTTCAGAAATGTCACGAAACAGAAAATAGTCGCAAATGAAATGCAGTTCTGTTCTGATCAGACAGAATTTGTTCCTAGTTGTTATATTTCAGGAAAAAAAGACATTTAAATCAGTTGTTTCAAGATATATACAGTAAGAGTTAATTTTACAGGAAGAAAAATCAGCCCTCCAAAACAGTCGTAACATTTTTCAGCAAAAGAAAATGAAAGGGAGCACAAGCTTCTTCCTGGAGAGTTTAGAAGTACCACTTTTAAACGTGATTCTTAGATAATGGGAAATTGCATTGACCGGTTCAAGCTGAGTACTTGAAAGGAATGCTGGAATCTCCATCATGGCCTATTTTTATCCCCCACTAAGTTTATTTATAGCTGAAGTAGAATGTTGCTATTCTGTGGCTATAGCCACTTTTTTTTTTTTTATTTCAAGACACGTCAAAATTGGTAAGCTGTAGGACAACGAACACTGCAACAAAAAGAGAAAATGCAGTGCCTTCCAGTGCAACAGCCAGAGTAATATACGTGATGAGTACGGATTTACTCATAGATGCATCTACCATTGTTTTGCTCTTCATTGTTAGCACGTAGCAGTCTTTGTATTCTGTTGGGATTTGTGGTTATTTCTCAAGCTGCCAGAACAACTGACTGGCCTGAAGTTCAACAGTGCCTGTGCGTGTGCGTGTAAATATGTATATGGAGAGATACTTAGAGTACACTGTTGGCTTCCTCACTTGTCATCTTGCCTGTCTGGTACTCCTTTTTAGAATACTAAACCAATTCTGTATGTTCACGCATCAATTCTATATTTTCTTGAGTCATATCCGCCTGTCAGGAGCTGAAGGAACAATGTATAGCATATCAACATATTAATCACATTAAAAAATTGTTTCCTAACAATCTCTTGTACAAAACATGAGAGGAATGAACTGATGACTTAAGAGTGGTAGGGAAAGAGGTCTGTTCTCCACATGTTGCAAAGAAGACCTGAAAATGTGTCAGAGGATTTTTTTGCATTTCCTCAGAGCCCCACTGAGTTCATTGCTCCTATACCAGAGACTGCAGAACTAGGGCAGTTAGAAAATCGGGTTAAATGTTCCATCAAATAGTAATGGATGCTACTGTGTTTGTTATAGATCCTGTTAAATAATTTAAAAATTTATTCACAGGAAAAAAATGGTTAATAATAGTGCTATTTCCAAATTTTAATGAGATTCCTCAGGGGCACAGCAATGCATAGTGGTATATCTCGTTATCTCATTAGACGACTTGGGCTTACATCAGGAGCAATTTGGATTAAACCAACGTGCTCTCTGAATCAAGGGACTTGGCTTCAGCAAATGCTGAAAAAAAAAGTTTTCTTGGCATTTTTTATTTTTCCTGGGTTAGGAAAAAATTAGTTTCAATTAAGAAAATGAAGCTCATGCAGAACTAGGGATAAATGATGCTCCCAACGTGCAATTTGGGCCTATTTATACCTTTACACTAATTAAGAATTCAGGAGATTTCTTCTTTCAAGTGTGCTGTTGACAAAAATGTGAGTTCACAAAAATCAGAATATAACACTCATAATATCACGCTTGCAAAGCACCCACTGCCACAAGCACAGGATCCCGAGCAACTTTCTAAAGTGTTTCTTGTGAATTGAAAACATTATGAAAAATCACAAAGAGATTGAGTAAACAAAGCATTGAAAGCAAACAAGAAGCAGGAGGTAATTTTAGAAAGTTTGCCAAAGTTTCTGTTTAATTGATGGGGATGAAATGAGTTGGTTTCAGTGCTGAGCAGAGATGATGGCAGAATCCCTACGTAGGGAGTTAAAGTGGGTGAAGGTCGCAGAGAAAAAGTCGTAATATAATGATTCTGACACAAAACCTTATCTGACGGAAGAATTTGAAGGCCTGGCTGTTGCTCTGAACTTAACCTGAAAGTCGTCTTTATCCCATGGTACCTGGCCTGTTTCTCTCCTCCTCTCCCCGACATTTGAGGAGGGTACAGCCAAGGCTGCAGGGTAGCCGTGTCCAGCGTGCTAGCAGGGCATCGTGTGGATCGCAGCACTTGGAAAAGCTTTTGATCACAGCCAGTGGATATTCGCAGGGATAACACCGCTTCTCCTGCCCATCCCAATTACACGGACCAATGGTTGCCTTGCGCCAGTTCCCAAGTCTTTACTCTTTCATGGGTGTTTTAGTTGATTTATTTGTCACTGTGAGGAGACGCTGCTCTTGAATAAGCATCGACTGTACATAATCTGGTGTAAACTGGCGAGATTGTCGGGGTTAATCCACGTCTTCATTTTCTTCTAATCAGTAGTAGATTGACAGCAGATAGACAACGTTGTTGGGTTGTGTTGCCGTAGGATTGCCATAGGTCAAAGCCTGTATAATTATCTCAAAGTCAGTTGTATGCTAAAGTGCTGGGCAGTCCTAAAAGCATATAATTGCCATGAAAATAGGAGGAAGAGGAACAGTTTTTCCCCCCCAAATATTTTGAGGGATGTGTCTCACTGACAATACAGGAGATACTGTGTAACGTAGACCATCTAGTGACAGTTGTCGTGTTGTCAGCTCTATTTTTTAAGGAAAATCAATACAGGAGTCAATGAGAAATTCAACTTCAAAATAGACGACATAGCTTGTTTTGCGTAAGGAAGGCAACTGGAGGGATTTTTAACTGGAAAATACCTATTCGGTGACGTACTTGATACCTGGATATGTGATACTAAATTGCATGTTTTTTGCAAAATGAACAAGTCTAAGAAATACTTGAGAATAAAAGAGGATACCACCACTGGTCCTCTAATATTACAAAATTATTTTGGATATTATATGTGGTATGCAGGTCTTTTATGATAATAGTGTTTGATTCTAAAATACAGGGCTGATGGTTTCTTGTGGGCAATTCCAGTTAATCCCATGATGGGTATCAGCAGGTCACCAAAAAGAGAGAATAAAACATGAATGTTCACCCTCTACGTGAACTTCAAAAAGTTTTTTTTCCTCTCCTTCTGCCTATAGATTATGAAAAACCTAATCCTGGCACCTGCTGAGAAACAGTGAAGGGTCTCAGGCCACATTTTGGGTAGCAGTGCCAGCTACAGTTCAGCATATTGCTGCCCTGAGCACCTTCCTGATTTCTCCCATATTAGTGGTAGAAAGGAAGAATAACTGCCTGCTGCTGATGGTTGTCACTCAGCTGCACATCCTTATCTTGTTTCCAGTATTGCTGATATACTCTCTAGCTAATATTCCTCCCCTCTATGTATTAAGTGGTGGCCTCTGAAAAACAGCCTCTGTAATTGCATCCCATGTCGGGATGGAGAGGTTAAGCAGGAATCCTTTGGATGACTGAGAGAAGCAAATTTCTTTCAAAGAGGCAACTCCTAAAAGTAACTTGGAAGGGAGGGGAAAAGGGTTGTTCATCTAGTATGGCTGATGATAGGTAATGCTTAATATATCTGGTAGAATATGTTTGGGGTTTTTTTTCTTCACATAGAGGGAATTTTTATCTTTTTACAGCTGAGAGCACTGTGGCATAAATGTTCAGTAAACGGTGAACTCCAGACGACCCCCTGTCTGGTGGCATTTCATTCCTGAAAAAATGCTCTGATATGTCAACACCAAGAATGAATACAAAGAAAAAATACATTTCCCCTTTTAGTTTGCTTTATCAGCTCTGTCGATTTCTTGACATAATATTCCTAAGATCTCCCTTTTACAGAGCAAAGGAACCTCACATGTTTCAGAAGGCTTTTAGGATGCGTCCCACTGAGGCAGGTCTCTCCATCCCAGGGCCTGCGAGGTTTGAGGACTCGCACTGATTTCAGAGATAGCCGCTTGTACGGCAGGCAGCTCGGTGTGTAGCACTCTGTGCTTACGGTTGTGTGTTCGTGGGGAAGACACCTGCAAACATAACTGTACCTGCCTCTTCCAGTCCAACGCAAACAGACAAATGTATCTTCTGAGCTCGTCTCTATTTGTCCTTCACGTAAATGAGACACAGCATGAGTTTTGCTACTACAGAACTACAGCTCTCTGCTGTGGGTCTTGCTTTCCAAGGAAAATGAAGGAAGGTTGCAGATTTGAGGTTTGGGGGTTTTACCCTCTTGCTGCTACAAGTTGCCTTATACAAGCATTTGATTGCGCAACAGTGTGTGATCAATTCCCATTTCATTTCTCACCCATCCTCTCTGCACACTGCGAGATCCAGAAGAAGCGCTTGCTGCTGACCACAAAAATGTGCTTTACCATCCCTCAGCTGCTAGGAGATCACAGAAAGATTCACCTGTAGAAAAGTTTCACTCCTATTTTAACTCTTGAAAGCTCACATTCTTTCTGGAAAAGATATGCTGCATTCTTCCTTGTTGTGCATATATATTGTATATTTATTTCTTGCTGATTCTGTATAAAATGGTGATCTCTATGTTGTTTAAGTACTTTAACTGTGGAAGAATGAAAGGTGATCTGACTCTAAAAGAAGTTTCACCAAATAGCCAATTAAATGTTTGGTTGCAACTATGGATATTGTAACATTATTTTCTATTTTTATAACATTTTCCTTCCAAGAAACTAAGACTGGGTACAGCACAAATTCAGATGTCTCTTCCATGAATTCAAGGATACCAGAAGTCTTTTAAAAACTGTATGCATAATAAAATTATAGTTCCCATCACCAAAATGCAACTTCCTTGGAGGTAGAAAGATAACAGCTAGACAGGCATCTCAGCATTTTGGGGGGGAAAAAAAGTAGGCATTTTGTCTAATGACAGGAGACTCAAGGGAACTCAGACATATTAATAAATACTTCTGAGCCCTGCTTCCTGGTAGTGAAGCTGAGAGCTTCACATGGGAGCTGAGGATCACATTTAACCCATATTTCTTCAAATATGCTCTTTTGCTACCAATATCTATGCCTGACCCCTGTGGACATATGAAAAAGAGACTTAAAATTCACTGTCATAGCTTTATGCTGCCAGTTTTGCTCTTTTTTTCTTTAAGGATTTGCAGTACCAAGATATCAAGATCCAACTTTTTATAAACACAGGTTTGGAGGGGTGGGTTGTGGGGGTATTTTTGTGCAAAGATCTCTTTAGGATTCTGCTTTGTGGTCCGATTAAAACAAACAAACAAACAAAAAAACCCCAAAACAACAAACTTTCAAAATCATGGGGAAAGTTGCTGATGATTTTAGCATCTAGATCCAGCTGACTTTTAGGGTTATACTGCAGCATTTGTAATTTAGCAACTTTCATGGCAATAAGAAATCACTAAGTAATGAAAATGGTTAAAATTATTTAAAATTCAGAGATTTGGAGTCTTCTGAAATTACATCTACAGTGGATATCTTATGGGATCGTTATCATAGCTGTTGGGAGCTCTCATTTCATGAGTAGGAGTCTCATATTTCCATTTTGTACGATTTCTTTTTTTGACTTCAGTGGCTCAGGATGAGGCTATAGAGATTGAAGATAGAAGCCCTGTGATACTGTGTTATTTTTGTCAATAGCAATCATGGGTAATGAGATGTATCTCTTAGTTTCATTTGAATTTTAAAAGATGTCTAAAGTTATTTTTAAAACTTTATCGCAAATGTCTGAAACGAAAGATAAGACAGTATACGACATTATTGGAAACTATGCTTTTGAGATAGACTAGATATAAGGGGTCTGACTGTAAGTGGAATAATGATGTCAGTGTCATGCTAGTAACTGAATTAGTAAATATAAATATGCAGGTAATTAGACTTCTCGGTGCTATTAATTATTTCAGCATTTCCTGCTACAATGTGGGAAAAATATGTATTGCTTTCATACTTAAATTCTTTTTGTGCAAGAGAAGCCATTAGCTGGCAGAACCGAGAGATAAGGGGATATTCATTGTTTGCTTTTCATTGAGGATAGGTACTTACTGTAATAGGTTTCTACTGGCATGTTACTGGGCTTTGTGAAAAGACTAACCGTTTTCCCTGTAAATCGTCCATTGAAAATACTTGTTGAGCCCTTTTAACTGTATTTTTGTCAGTGTTTTAATGACGACAGATATACCATTGCCATTACTGTGAAAACAGTTTATACCAGAGTGAGTTTTCTTAAGCACGCTTAAATTTCTGCTAGGAAAATGTTTGTTTGCTCCTCCAGAGCCTGGCTTAGCCATCAGAGCTATTGGTGGCTCTTGCCCCGTGGGACGATCTTTACGCAGTAGCTGCAGAAAGCGCGGAGAGTGCGGTGGCTCCTGGTCTTGCGAGGAGCCTCAGGTGACAATGTTTGTACATTACAGTGGATGGACAGATTTCCAGTGCCATATTCTCTCTGTGTGTATATAAAAATACATATGTAGAATGCCTTATATAACCCGCTTGGGCTTTATCACAATGGGAATGTCTGCACGCGTACTGCATGTTCATGTGCTTAATTATTTTACACAGAGAACGTCTGAACTGATTTATTCATGTATTCAGAAAACTGACCACTGATACATCCTAAAGTGGGAGACTGAAATAATTGTGTTACTACATCAATATTGCTCTGAACTGCCCCCGCATCTGATTGTAAGCTGGAATAGGTTGCTTATGTTAGTTTACGCAATGAGGGGATCCAACTCGTTATTAATAACCACAGACCTGTCAGATGTTAAGTGCACATGCAGTAATGAGCACACATTCCCTGACAGACTGGCTTGCACGTAGAAAAAAAACCCTCCATATATTAAATATACACTTGAGAAACACTACATAGCAAGCGCTCCAGTTGCAGTCATATGCTGCTGAGAATATTCTGCAATTTAAGGCTCAATCATATGTTCTCCAAGGAAACCCACTGATACCTAATTACAGGAAGATTAGAAACGATAATGACAACATAATGAATTACAGAACCTTTATGACTTATTAGCACAATTTCCTGCTATGAATCAAGACATCCAGATGAAATGTAAGGATAGCTTTGAGTGACATTTGCTCATATCTTCCATGATGAGCCTAAGGGGAATTACAAAATTGTGTACTATTGGTTTTATGAGGATGGCATAGGTTCTTGTACCTGCTATGTTTTTATGAAGTTGGAGCCAAGGAGATACTAATATTGTGGTATTTCCTAGCACACTACTAGCTCCATTGGTAGCATGGTGTCCTACATTGTGTCTGCTTTTCCAATTTGTGCATTTCTGTGGTCTTGTATTTCCATTTTGCCCTGGTCAGGGTCCCCTAATTTATCCAGTTGGCTTTGCTGTCATACCCTACAGATTAAGAACATGCAAATAAAATTGCAAAGGAAAGCAATTATGGAGTCTTGATAAAGCCAAGATTACACTTGTTATCACTATTCTTCCTTCCCATTACCATTCATTGGGTATTCAGATATGGTGCTACAGTAATGGATGAGGCCATGACGTAGCAGTCATGGCTAAAACTCTCAACTTACTCAATTCAGTCACAAAACTACCATTAATTTTAATGAAGTCATATTTAACCCCTGATATGCCCCCACGTGCTATGGCTGTGACTCAGGCAGAACTTGGCAATTTTGTAATTGTTCTACACATAGTGCCAAATTCACTGCTGACTGGAAGAGTCGGTTTTCAGTTTGAATAGCTTAACCAGGATTTCCCTAAGTCTTGCTAAGCTTTATTAGCCCCTTCCATAACTTATCAACAGTTCAGCAATATCTGGGCAGAATTAGATATTATGGTTATGGAGGATGGAATTAGTTTCAACCAAATGAAGGCACAGATCAGGTTCGAAAGAAAAAGTAAAGCCTTTGCTTAAAAGACAAAACAGTTTCAAAGGAACTTGCAAGGAATGCTTCCTTACAATGATATATTAAGTCTAATACTAAGCAGACAGCAAATGTAATGAAAACACAATAAATTAAAAGAAATCTGGTCTTTACCTCATTAAAAGTCACTATAAACCCAATATGCTTTACCCACATGAGAAGAAAAAATAGTTTGCCACTAGTGTGAAATGCAAGAACTGAGGACATCTTAAGAGATGTGAAACAAAAAACTTCATGAAAACAATATATTGAGCACAAGCATAATACTAAATATCATCTGTGTGTGTTTCTGTAGAGTTGTTGCCAATGCTCTGGATTTTACTCTCCATGGAAACTAGTATCTTTTGATAAAAATTGAACCCCGAAGCCTGCTTTTTTTAATGAAATGTTACACCTTTCTTGTGGAAATCAGACCCTTTCCAGAAAAAAACCCAGTCCTGTAAGCCCTCCTCCTCCCTGATTCCTCTT
Source organism: Aquila spilogaster (assembly GCA_024606505.1). Classification (NCBI taxonomy): domain Eukaryota; kingdom Metazoa; phylum Chordata; class Aves; order Accipitriformes; family Accipitridae; genus Aquila; species Aquila spilogaster. The sequence continues at coordinate 4,640,749 of JANHGO010000002.1, forward strand.
GGGAGGGGGACTAAAATCTTTTGCCTAATCCTGTTGTTATGTTTAGTTTTATCATGTTATCAACTTCCTGTGAAATACTTGACAGGTACTTTTTGTCTGATAACAGGGAGCTTCACATGGGCTGGAGAGCTTGTCCCCGTCTTCCCAAATACTGCTCAGTCCTCCTTGCGCCAAGTGATTCGCATCTGTTCCATAGCTGGAAACCAGCCGAGGCGGGGGTTAAAGGTGCATGCGGTCCCTTGTCATGTATTTTGGAGAAATTATTCAGTCCTACTTGAATTCTGTAGTGAATAAAGTGAGAATTGAGGAGCGGCCCGCTATCTGCAGATAACCTATAGTGGAACTAACTGTAAGGCTGGCATCAAAGAGAGTTTAGATAGATCTGATTTAGATATATAGATTGTCAAAGGCTTTTTATGGGTACATTAAAAAAATCTTCAGAAATCTGTTCTAGATCTAAGTACCGATCAGTTGTGACTTTTAAAAATCTTTTTGACTTTTTCTTTCTTAAAAAAATATTGCTTAGCAAGTGCTGTTTCAAATACCTTTTGTGGGGATTTCAGATCAGATAGTGTGGACAAAAATTAATTTTGAAATCTGGGAGAAATTTAAGATCAGTATGTCATTCTAGCATTTTTAGAACAACACGTCCAAGCTGCTGATCTCACGTTGTATATATAAAACTAAGGATGAAATGAAGCCAATTTCTTCATGGTCAATGAGCTAAAGCATTTTGTCCTGAACAATTTTTTTCGGGTAAAAACGTTGAAACTATAATTCTTAAAGTTTGGGCCTTCTGTTATCCATCAGCTCTAATAGTCATATGGCCTTTTTCCTTTCTATCCTATATAGTGAATAACAGAGCTGCTTTGACCTTGTTTCAAAGTATGTTTTCTGCACCATGAATCACTGTTCTCCTCTGTCCTGAAATGAAATTATCTTTAAATATGATGAAAATATAAGGCCAGAAAGCCGGACGGTTTCTCCTCCGTTGAGCAGTGTTTTGTCACCGTGCACGCACGGAGTCACCGGCAGCAGTGCAGGTGGAGGGGCTCGCCTGGCCACCTGCGGGAAGCAGCCCGAAGCCCCCGGGGCCAAGAGCAGGGCAGGTCTTGCATATTAAGGAAACCCTCGGTAAGGGTCTCACAACAAACGGTTAACTGAGATACAGTCACGGAGAAGGTTTGTTTGTTTTTGTAGATGATCTTCAATGGGTAATTGTCCAAATGTTTACTCAAGACACTGGAAATTCTTGATTTACATTATTCTCACTTGTAACTATCAAAGCTCAAGTAATGTGTTTCTCTTTCCTTTTCATTGTTCTGGTGACTGTTAATCAGAAAGGGGGGGGGAACAAGTCACAGAAGGTAAAAACATTATTCTTTCCTAATGTAAACTTCATTTCTGTTATGTGAGATCCAATTTACTTCACTTTGAAAGGAGGCTCTAGGTACAGCTGGTACTGTTGGAACAATTTGCCAAAAACCGCAATTAAAATATACGTGCTATGATTGAAAAATTAATTCCTCAAGATAAACTCATAATAAGCTGGCTTGCAAAGAAATCAGATCATCCCCTAAAGGGAGCTTAAAAACAAGTGAAATAACTCACTGCTCACTAACGTAGCATGTTGCTGAGCTCGGTTTCTCCAATTTACATCACAGTGTGCTGTAACCACAGTCATTAAGCTGGCTGACATTATATGACTGTTTCTTGTCAGCAAGTGTAATGTTTTCCCCAGAAAGCAAATAATTAAAACAAAGCATAGATTTTATTCACAGGCGGGGGAGCTTTTGGCCAGCGGTGAGGCCAGTTTCAAATGACCGGAGACGACAGGAGCCTTCCAAGTTGTGTGCAGCTGCGGCTGGAGAAAGTGCTGTAGCTGTCTAGCTGGTGGCATCCCTGCGGAAAAGGGCAAGGAATAAAACTTCCAGGAGTAGTAGTAGGTTGGAAAGCCAGCAAGAAAATTGATTTAGAATTTGCAAAACATTGCAGGCAGGAAAGGGTCTCAAGGGACTTAAAATAACCAAAGTAACTATGTAGGTGGGAAGGGCTGTCTTTTGTTACAAGAAAAGAGAGCATCTTTCTTTTTCATGGAAGTTTGTATTTTTTTTCTGTGTATGTTGAGTGTGAGGGACTTAAATAGTTAATGCTAACACCGTATTCAAGAAATCTTAAACTGTATGATTATGAATGCAAGGCAATAAGATCCTAGATTAATCAACTTACTTCATTCTAATACTGATCGTCTTTTTTTTTTTTATTCTGATTCCTATAGCCTTTACCAATCCATCTCACCATTTTTATATACGCTACATGTTAAATTTTGTGGGAGAATCTAATGACCATGGGCAAAAAGCCAGATTATCTCTCTCTGTTCATCATCTTTTTATTGTTATTTTATTCTTTTTATTCCTGAAGGCCTGTCCACCTTTGCCAGAATGATTGAATTCTCAAGGTGTCAAACCTGCATAACCATGTCGAAAAAGTCCTCTTACCTTTTCAGCTATAGAAATGACTCTCTTAAATTGTAAGACCTGGGCCAGTTTCAGTATGGAAAAGTCATACTGAATTAATTAGAAAATTATAGTTTTACTTACTTTTCTGGGAAATTCTGTAGAAGACAGTAATTATGATTTTGGATATAATGAGCTATGAAAATATGTAGGCTTCAAGGCACCCAAGCCCATCAAATTTTCTACTGAGCTGGAGTGCCACAAATTCACAGAGGAACAAATTTCTTTTATAACATATATGACTTATAAAAAAAAAGTTGTGTTTTGTTTGGTTTTTAAAAAAAAAACCACAAAAAACCCCACAAAAAAAACCCCCAAAAACCAAAACCAAAACTATATCTCAGCTATCATATTCTACTTGCTGGATTAGAAAATAGAAATAACTGGCAGACTGTTCTGACATTTCGGGCAATAGAAACCCAAAAATCGAACGTAAGCCATTGATTTTCCTTCCAGTGATTGTTCCAAAGAAAACTAGTTTATTCCTCAAAAGAGAAAAGAATAGACGAATGTGTGCATGTCAGCCAAAATCTTGTTGATATATTTGACATTTTATATTGATAAATAGATGGACAGAGAAAGTCAGGAAATTTGAAGCCAGAATCAGTAATTTACTTATGAAATAATGATTAGATTTACTAAAAGCACTTCTATAAAAGGATTCTACTGCTGTGTTATAAGAAGTTCAGTCTAGAAGTTCATAGTCTAGAAGTGCAGAGTTGTAAGTCTTGCTGGAATAGCTGCAGCACGTTTCTGCACTCAGTCAAAAGAAGGAACAGACCACCAGGTATTTGTTCAGCACGTTTTTTAATTTTATTTTTGCATCTGTTCTGAAACCTTTCAGGCTGTTCTTGTAGTTAAGGCAACAATTCCAAATGGCTGTAGTAGAAACATATCTGATTTTGAGCTGGAAAATTGAACCAGCGTGTGATCAGAGGTAGGCAACTGCTTTATGGTAAGAGCAAATGGTTGCATGATTGCTGAAGTACAGCTGCTACTGGAAACCAGAAAATATAAGAAACCGATCATAAGCCTTAGCAACTCCAGGCTCATACTACTTTTATATTAGAACAGAGTAATTTGTGTGGGGGTGTTGTCAGATTTGCTGTGGTTTGATTTCCAGTTTTTATTTAGTCTTTTCATTCAGTCTATTGTGCAAAAAAACTCTGGCATAAATTGAGTGGTTTCTCCTTTCACTTCCCAGTGATTCAGTTCTGTTTGTTTATCATTTTGTTAAACACCCCAAAAATAGAGAGCCTGAAAGTATATTCATTTTTGAGTGTGCATTTGGGTGGAATCCAGTGGAAGTTAAGACGGTGCTCGAGAGCTCTTCTCAAGTGAGGTTATTTTCCTGTCAGAGCCACAGTTAGGAATGAAATTCAATGCCATTTTGCAAAGTTTTCTGAAAGGACATTTCCTATTCATTGCTGGAGAAGAAAGAATTATTCAGCTTATGCTTACTAAAGGTGATATATATCCTAAAATCAATTTTAAACATGTCTCTTGACACTTTAAAGATCTAGAGAGGCTTTGCATGCATATCAATGTTTTATTACTGCTTCAATTTGAAAGGTTAATTTGAAAAACATGCCCTCATCCTAATAATTGAGGCTTTTTTATTTGCAAGGGTTCTTCAATAGTTTGTTTATTAATCCAATCGCAAACAGATGGCAGTGAGTCGTCTCTCTTTTTTTTTTTAGCGCTGTATTTCTCTCCCATCTGACCTCATTCACTTTACATCACAGATTTTCTAGTCAGCTGTGTGGTGTTAGCTGAATGGGTAACATTTGAGATTCAAGACAGTTCTTTGAAAGAATGTAGTATCATATACAAAGATGCCATAAAAAGATAATGACTGATAAAAATAACACCTGGAAATTTCCTTGTAGCCATAGAATAGTTCACATCTTTCCAACATCTGTAGAAAAAACCTGGGAAAAGGTTTTGTCAATGTGAAGGCAAAGCAAAAAACAAAGTGACCAACAATACTTAATTCTCTTATAATGTTTTTCTGGTGTGTCATATGATGTGACATGAAATCATATCTGCTCCTTCTGCTTCACAGTGGATCTCAGTTATAGTAAATGCGATTAAAATCCCAAGACAGCTAAAGTAATGAATTTATTTAGAAGGTGGTGTGGAAGAGAGGGTCTCGGCACCCACTGCTGGCCCTTCCCCAGGCTGCTGTGTCACTGCAAGTTTGGGTCTCGGAGTGGCATCTGAAAACCACCCTGGTCTGGGCAAGGCTGGCCTGTCAAAGTGGAGGCTGCGCATCCAAAATTTCATTTTGCAATAACCACGTTATTGTAATTGCAGCCCGTGATTTCCCCTGCATGTGCTTGACGGCGCTATGGTGGTAGATGAATCTTCCTTGTCTTGTCCAAACATTTTGCTAATTGAGCAAACTCTGATCTTAAAATATTAAAGAAGAATTTATGTTGCATGAGCTGAAGCTACTCCTGCAGTAATTTTATTTGCTTGTTGTTTTGAGTTACAATGAAGACAGATTCAATCAGAGAAGTCTAATCAATCTGTGGCACCTGAGCAATTTTACTTTATAAATGCAAAGTTCAGAATTACTGAAATTCATCACTTTTTTCCTCTCATTAATACCAGAGGAGGAAAACAGTCGCCTTTGACATAGTCCAATAATATTTTATCTAGTGAAGAATACTCATGCCTCATTTACTTATGCAAAATTCTTCACCCTTTAAATAGCTTGTAGCGTTTTTTTATTATTATTATTTTAAGAACCAGACCTTTCCATCATTCATTCTTGTCCTCTTTGAAATGAGGCAGCCTTGGTGATGCAAGATGTGTATAATCAAGATGCATACAGCGAGAGAGTTGGAAGTCTAAGGTATACAGTAATAGCTGTTTAGTATTTGAAGAAACTGTATGCTCAAATTTTATAAATATGTTATTTAAGTCAAGCAAAACCAACTCTAGCGGAGGAGGGCAGAGGGCATTAAATCTTGTGCTATTGAGGAGTCAACTTCTGTTTTTAATAGGCTTTAATTTATTACTGTAAGTATTGGCAGAGCGGTTTCTCGGTGGCAGTGACAAATTCTCAGACTGAGCAGCTGGGAGGGGGAGCGAGGAAGTGTGCTCCTGCTCTTTCCGCAGTCTGCAGCTCAGCAGCAGACCCCATTTTATCCAGTTCGTTACAGGGGTGGCTAATGGGCTGAAGGGATCAGCCTCTACCGAAAGGGCCAGCTCTCCCTACAGCAGCACGTGGGTAGGGCCATTCGGCCGAGCCGCACGCGTGACACTTCTGTAGACGGTGCTGTGGTGCAAAGGGGCTCTCTGACATCTGGTTTGAGAATATATATAGTCTGGCTTGCCTCTTCTCTAATTACTGCCTACGTCTTTACCACAAAGCGGGTTTTTGCAAGGACAAGAGGCGAGAGCCAAGGCTGGTGAAAGGTGGTTTTGGTGCTGAAGCCCATGCAGAAAGGTCCTCTCTGTACGTTGCTTTGCAGGAAACAACTCTCAATTTTGGATTTGGTCTGGCATACTTTCTTGTTGGTGTTGAGAGTTACTGCTCTGAAATGCAGTAGTTTTGTTTGATTTTTTTTTTTTCTGCTTTTTAAAATGTTGGAGTGACTGTGGTGTTTTATCTTCTCATAAATTTAATTCACTGCTTTCACTGACTACCTACAGTAGATTTCCAAGAAGAAAACTGATGTGACCTCAGTTGGTTTGCATAGAGTATTTCACTAGACATTATGTGTAGTTTATGATTTAATCCATTTTAAACTCTTCCTGTAAGTACTTATATTTTTCACTTAATTGTATCCATTTGATCCTCAGCAGTCCTTCAGGAGACAAAGTTATTGGACCATTATCTAGCCATGAAACATTGATTTGTGCTATATAAAGAATGTATGGATCTTGCTCTTTTAAAGTGCAAAGACCTCTTTGTACTTGATCTTGTAAATGGGAGAATACTTTTCCCTTTGTGAACTTCAGTCTGAAATGTGTCCAGATCGCTACTTTATTTCTGTTTAGTGATATGCCGTTTACAACACCCTTACAAATGGTGTTTGCATTTTTCTTCATGACCTTTGAATTCTGATACTTATAGTCTAATGAAGTGACATGCCTAAAACAAGAACAGAAGAGCTATTTACAGGTTATACTTGGATTTTGTTCAGAAAGCCGTTTTGTTAAAGTGGCGTTGCCAGTTGATATGATCAAGGGAACTGGCACGACAGCCAACTGGGTAAGCATTTCTAAAGGTCAGTGACAGCAAACAGCGTCTCTTCAGCACCATCAGATGTAGCAGTGTGAACTACACAGCCGGCTTGGTTGCAATAAAAGTCTGGAGCGTCAAGAATTGTTACGGCCTCCTGGTTAAGTGATTCAGCTCACAGACCAGATAAATCCACTGCTTGGATGCGCTCGCTGCACACAATGCGTTTCTTGGGACACTCAACTACTTTGTTGCAGTTACAAAAATTAGAAGGTGCCTTTTGACCTTTTATAGAACAAATATGGAATATTATTTGTTTGGGTTGATGCCTAGAGATTTGATGTGAGGATGAGGTTATGGCAGAAGTCTCATCTTTTAAACTTTTGTGGCTGGGCCACTCTAGCTCCAATCGGGGGAGCAACGTACTGTGTGTGCACACAATGTCTGCCGGTGTTTACGGGAGAAGAGTGCAGGACAGAAGAAATGCTATTGATGGGCTTAAATACACTTTAAAATCACCCTGAAAAATTAACATGGACTCTGTATGCTAGTTTTTGTGTCCACCTGTGTCTTCTCACCATGCTAATGTGGAGACTCGTAAAACTATTCAGATACCAAACTGCTAATGAAACCAATGGCTAATTTTAAAGACTGGGTGTATGCGTTTGGGGAAGATCCTTACTTCTTTCATGTGTCCGAGTAGTCCCTTTTATAACGATGATCGGGATTCTCTGATCCACCATAGTAACAGTGATAATTGCTGAAATCACTGTGAAATCTTACATAAAGTTGGTATGTTTTAAGTTAAGGGTTAGTGCTGCAGTGCTGGAGGGTTTGAGATTAACCATTAACCCTTTTCCTGCAAGGTATGTGCTACTATTATTAAAACTTCAATGCTGTTCATAAGGAAAAATTGAAAACAAGACTTGTTATTAAGAGTCATTGCAAGCCAATGGTCTGCACATATTTTTACTCCACATCTAATAGCTTAAACACTCATTTACTGGAGGAGGTTCATATAAGGAGATTAAGAAAGAAACTTACTGCTCTGTGAATTCAGTAAAACGAAAGAAAAAGTGCTCCAGAAGTCATTGCAGGTCTTATTTCTGTTCAGATTTAAATGGAGACTACAGCTGAGCAGCGGAGCTGTTGAGAAACTACCCAACTGCCAAGCTGTCGATGATGTGCTGTGGGACCAGGGTGCCGCAGGATGTTGAAATTCAGGCCTTTGCTTTCCCCTCAACTCTGTGTGACGTTGCATGAGGGAAGGAGAAAAGGAGAGGAGAGAGTGGTAGTATCTTGTCCTCATTTGTCTAAGGACGTCTGTAGTCTGTCACCTGGATTACTTTTCTCTGGGCTCCTTAGAGTGTCGATGGCCAACAGCTGTAAACCCCTGCATGAGGAGGGTGGGCATGGTTTGACTCATGGAGGGGGATATAGGGCTCTTACCACTCTCCTTAGTGCTTTTCAAGGACTATCCTGTTTAATTTAGGGACCTTCCTTTTGGTCAGCTATAGGTAAAGGGCATAGAATTCAGATGGATGAATAATCAGGAAATCTTTGGGTGCATCTATGGAAGCCAGAAGAGAAGTAGCTGAAAAGCTTGGTGCTGTAGAGGCAGCAATGACATCTGTTGAAGGTTTTTGTGTGCTTCAAAATGGATGCATTGGTACCGCGTGATCCTTTATTTGCTATCTGTTAACATCCTTGTGTCAGAAAGTATAATTTAGTTAAGGAAAAAGGGAGCAACGAGCTCAGTGCACTCCTGACCTCCCCGGTGGCTTGATTCACGGTAGGTTTTGCTGGAAATTGCTCCTGGGGAAGTACGTGTGGGCTTTGCATGCAAGCTATGGCAGTGTGTGTGCCGGGCACACAATCCCAAGCCAGTTAGAAAAAGTTAGCGTGAAAAAGGGAATGTAGGCTGCTGTTCCCAGAAGGGCAACATGTTCTCCCCCTGATCCATGTGGAGCGGAGAGGGAATCACATTGAGCCTTGGTTTAGGTGAGAACTGGATGGTTAGCGCAAGCACAGAGGAAATCGCAACTTTCCCGAGAAGTGCATTTGACTATCAATTCTTAATCTCTTTATGTGTATAGTATTTGATATATGTGGTTGGGTGCTATGGCTAAATTCTGTTTATGCCAAATTTTAGGAGTTTGTGCAATCTAAATTGATACTTTTTTAACCATCCGTCTCGTATATCCAGGTTTCTGCCTTATGTCAGTGCTGCTTCCAAAAGCTTGGTGTGCTAAGGTTTACGCAAGTATCAACACAACTTTAAACTGGTTTTAGATTTGGTGCAACAATCTAAGGGGATCAAACCTTGCATAGTCGCTCTGAAACCACGGAGGTGTCTTCAGCTGAGAAATTGCATTTACTACAGATTTAACAATTTAAAGGGAAATGCAGGATGTCTGTTAGTGAACTAGAAAGCAAAAGAGATCTAAGGTTTTCAGTAGGGGATTTCCCCATGGTACAGATGAATATTTTGCAGACAGAAGGCAAATGCAGCAGAAGCAGATGGATCTGTGATTGGTAAAGAGCTTGATGTAAAATCTGTGTTGACACTTTATTTGTCTCAAGAAATCACTGGCGTGTCATTATGGAGTAAGATGTCTGCTGCAAAGAATTATTCTGCTATGGTAAAATTTAAATGGATGCATATTGTGTTTTAAGACTTGTAACAAGATCGCTGATACCCCAGCTTCAGAAGAAAACTTGTTTGAGAGTTTTCCTGGATAAAGTTAAATAAAAATAAATAAATAATTAAGGAAGGATTTGAGTCTATTTCAATTGATGATATGAATATGCTGAAAATTTTGCTTCTAGGTCCAAAAGTCAAAACTGAACCTTTGTATCTGTATCCTACTGCAAATATCTTAAAACTTGTGTTGTTTTTTTAAAATGTTTATCAATTCTTTTAAGTTTTTCCTTTGAGTTCTAATGAGAAGATATTTACTAAACAGCGTATTTATAGTGACGTCTTATCTCATATGCCAGCAATTTTGGAGGAATGCTCAATTAAATATCAATTTCTGATTATCAATTATTGATTACTTAAATGTGACACTGAAAACATCACTTTCTGAAACAGAGACAGCAAAGTAAAGCTTTTTCTAAGCCCATTCCTGTAGCAGTAATTCATAAGAAAATAATGAGTGGAGAAGGGAGCTGGAATACAATAGGTATACACGTAATCTTCTTAGCAGGCTATTACTAATAGTTATGTCTATTAAAAGCAGTGTCTAAATGAAGGCTGAGCAACACTTGAATGTGGTGGAAGAAACAATCCCTGTCCTGAGGTGCTAATCGTTGCAGTGAGCAGGATGGGAATATACAAGACAGTCCCCTCTCGGATGGCTAAATTTATGGGTATGGGCTCACCCTAATAAAGCATTTTGTATTTTACATTTGAGGAGCTGCGCTCTTAGAGCTGCGAGTGTGTTTTCTGGGGTCTTGCAAAAAGGGCTCCTTCACCCCACGTCCCCTGATCCCACGTGCCTTCCCAGCGCATCTGCCTCTGCAAGTGTGCGCCGGTGCTGCCCAGCGGCATCGGAGCTGCTCCCGAGTCAGGAGAGCAGGAACAGTAATTGAAGGAAAGGGCTCCCTCGGCCTCCTGAGATCAATGGGAATGCTCGTCTATAGCTTGTTACTAATTAACACTTGCCACATGTCTTCTGATTGTCTCTTACAGGCTCTTGAGTGTTACAGCCCTTCGCAGCCATTTATTCCTCTGCCTCGTATCTCTGTGTTAATATTCAGCAAATCCATTTGCTAGTCTCTTGTGATTGCTCTGCCAATGGCACACTAGACTTGGAGGTTTGTTTAAGTCATTACGAGTGATACTACTATTAATATTTCTTCTACTGAGATGGCACCTAGAAGCCACAGTCACAGGCTGAGATAATCCTCTCTGGAGTTAGACACGGGCACCATTTCAAGTTAACGCAGTCTGCGAGACGTGGTACGTTAATAAGATTCCCTGTTGGTAGTATGGACCACTGGGGCACGTGCACCCAGCACGCGTTCCAGTTAAGGACAGGAGTTACAAAG
>JANHGO010000002.1:4651612-4697029 GCA_024606505.1 Aquila spilogaster
GTCTCACGCTGTGCTGCCTCAGTGCTCCTCCACCCCAGAGGGAAGACCATGCCAGGACCTCACACGCCAAGGTGTCATAGTTCAGATTTACTTCCAATTTATAGAAAAAAAAAAAAAACCCACACACTGTATTGCAAAGAGCAACTAGAAAACAAAACTTTGACAGAAGAAAAGCAATTTGGGAGTCCCACTGTCCAAACAGTTATAAAAACTGTCAACTATTTACCTCATTCGCTAAAATTTGGGCATACTCAATATCCAGTTCATAAAGTGTTTCAATGTGGTCACTTGTAAACGCTATGGGGACCAACAACATGTTCTTCTTTCCTCTTTGGCACAGTCCTTTAATTGTCTCATCGGTTTGTGGACCAAGCCAAGGCATTGGCCCAACCTGTTAAGAATAAGAGGAAAAACACCTCAATAAATCATCCTTAGAAAATGCACCCATGTTTTTCTTTATCAGGACAACTCAGATATTTAATAAGGAGTCAATTATTGCTATTCCTCTGCTTTTGACTCCCTCGTTTTATCTGTTAGGCTTTTAGGAAGACATGCTGTCCCACTGTCCTTCCATTTAACCCCCCCCCCCTCAAAAGAGAGCCTGGGTTGGTCTTAAGAGAGACCTGTACTGCACACGTTTCCCTGACTTTGGAAGACGTGAGCATTCAGGATACAGCAAATCCACTTTAACACTGAACTATCTATGAAGTATTTGGTGCTGGTGTGCTATAAGATGCAGCTTAAAGAACAAAACAACATTGGCATGGGAATGCAATGTCCATAAGACATATGATTATTTGTAGCACGTGACTGTGGTAAAACTTCAGTTCCTTCTGATCTGCAGTAGTAATAAGAAGCATGAAACAACGCAAGAAGTTTTCATCAAGGATAATTAAGCCCGTTTGGATTATGTGCTATCATTGTTAAGAATGTTTATTTCACAGGGACTGCTCCAAGGTCATCTAAAAGTAACAATTCGAAAAAATCCAATGAGTGCTCAATTTTTCCTTCCAAGAGAGGAAGAAAAATGCCAAACTGTGCGTTATGAGATCATGGGACATATCAAAAATCTACTTCAAATTACGCAGTGTCCCAAAGAGGCAAGAAACTATGGCTCAGGAGTACTGGGAAAAACCGATTTTGAGTGAAAGGCTGTGACTCTGCTCTAGCAGAAATACCAGCTGGAAGCAGTGCTGTGTGTGCCTCGTCGCTGGTACACCACTGTCCCCCAGCACCCACCTTGGACTGCCAGACGAGCCGGTAGGGGTTGGAGTGGTTCAACTTCTCCATGACTCTCTGGACAGTAGCTCCCACTTCTTGTGGATACGGATCACCACGGTTCACCACCTTCAATACATCAACACCAGAGCTTTTTCTTCCAAGGAATGTGTTTGCGTCAACCCTGTCCTAACTGAGTGGGTGGGATGGTGGTGAGGACACCGCCAGGGACACCAGGGCTTGGCTACCAGTGTCCCCAAAACCTCTCTTGTCGTGACAAAGGAACTGCCTGGCACTTCCGCAAGGGTGCCTTCACTCTGCCCACGTGCCAGCTACACACCCTCCAGCTCAACTCAGACAGCAAGTAACATGTGGGTGTGGTATTTATTTGGGACATGGTTAGTGGGCATGGTGAGGATGGGGAGACAGTCTGACTTGATCTTAAAGCTCTTTTCCAACCTTACAGATTCTATGGTTCTAAGATTCTGGTCTAACAGTCACAGAGCAGCTGGATGTAACTCACAGACATAGGAAGCGAGTGGGCTGAGAAAAGGATGACGACGTCTTTCCTTTTGTCAGGTGGAAACAGGTCCAGTTCCTTCTGTATGTGATCAGCAAAGCACTGGTCAGGAAACAAAAAGGCAAAGGCCTGGATCAGGAACTGCCGAAAGGTAACACGTGTTCGCAAATGAGACAGCAGCTTCCACACATCAGGTTGCCTTAAAAATGTCCCAGTTCCTACGAGCATCTGACAAACAGACGAATCTGTGTCTATGTTAGCTACAGGCTAAGCAGGAATTCAGGCTGATGGCCTCTAGAGATCCCTTCCTACCAACTCTGCTGCGATAACACAAATACTTCAGGACAAGGTGGTGATTTTCTCAAGCTATCACGCCAAAACATCTAACATGAAACATCCACCCAGCTTTGCAAAGATCTGTACCTGGATCAGCAGGGGGTGTGTGGGCCATCGGTCAATGATACTCCACTTCATCTTTGGCTTCTTCCCCTTTTTATTGTAGTAGCGATAAATAGCATTTAAGCTGCTTCCTGAAATACAGAGAATTAAGAATAGAAGTTTGTCCACAGAATCTGCAAACTGTCATATGATAACAGTCTTGTAGGGAAGTACTGTAATATTCTAAGATGCTATACATGTTCTAAATGCAACTCTAAAACAGAGCTGAGAGCATCAGAGGGGGACGATCATCTCAAAGATCATGCAATGTAGAAGCCAAGAGTGACTTGCTAAACCATTCCTTAACCAAAGAACTGTTGGAGTTTCCACGGAGAAAGCTTACTCAGAGGTGCTCCTGGGCTTCAGTTCATATTATCCTACAATGAACATAACGCCATCCTGAGCTAAGAAGATCCTACATGAAATTCAGAATGACAATAAACACAAAAGACCTCAAAGTCTATGGAGAAGGTCTCCTGCAAGCTCTCACCTGTGGTGGAGCAGCTGTACTGAGGGTACTGCGTGAAGGCGATGGCTCTCTCGATGCCGTCATCCTCCATCTCCTCGATTGCTTCCTCTGTCAGCGGGTGCACGTACCGGAAGCCGATGTAGTACTTGTGGGGAGCTGCCAGCCAAAACAGGAAGAGAAACTGCAGAAAAAGCATCTGCCAATAACTCCCAGTAAATATTGCTAGCTAACAAGTAAAATGTACAGAACCAGGCAGACCTATGTAGATGGAAAAAAATGACATAGAACTCTATTTCCTTGCATCCAGTTAACCCTATTAAAAAGCAAAGTTAAAACCAAGATGACGTGGAACTGCCATTTGATGCAACTGCACCGGCTGCCATGCTGATGAGCCCGTTCTGCCTGCCAGCCCCCAGGGCCAGGGGCTGGCCTGGGACTGAGAGCAGGGCGCTCAGGAGGAACACAGATTCTTCCATTTCTGGTTAGTTTGTTTTCCACAGAGATAGTCGTGCCTTTAAACACTTCATTTTGGAGGCAATCCTGTTCTCCCCAAGGGCATTTCAGGTCTTTCCATTTTCCAACTCCAATCTTTAAGGTGTCAGCTTTGGGTTTTTTGTTTGTTTGTTTTGTTTTAAGTGAAGGACAGAGGGTTCTAGAACAAACCCAAAGTCTCTTTTTCATAGTTTCCAGGTCACTAGCTCTGAAAAAACCTGTGACAGGCTTCTGAAGGAAGCAGACGTCCTGTGCTTGTTCTGAACTCCGTAGGTTTAGGCAGGATTCAGAAAGCAGGTTTAGCCGGCCCCAGCTCTTTGCAGGAGGCAAGAGAGCTCCCAGCTGGGAGAAGCAGCAAGTCCTGAGCCGCCTTCAGGTCACCTGGGGGGTGACGTTGACCATACTTAAATGGCAGTAAAATCAAAACCCTGACTAACCAGAGCAAAGATTCTAGGAGTTTAACCCGGGAAAGGAGACATCGGGAAAAATGATGACCAGTGTGGGAACTTGTTGCAGTACTCTCATGTTACTGTGTTCCGTCCTGGATCACAAGCAGCAAAGGGCAGGGTTTCACATGTGTAACACACGTACAATTTGTTGTTACAGTGAGAATCAGGATTACATGACAGCTCCTTCAGCAAAGAGCTGCCAACCTAAAGATCATCATGGTCCCCTCATTTTGGGATCTTCCGTTCTGCCGACAAGGGAATCTCAGCTAAAACACAGCTTGTAAGAAATAACAAGAACTGTTAAAACTGAAAACAGTGAAAAAGGCAAAATGCATCTTCTTGAAGTCTAGTTACCATTGCAAGACATTAGCCTATTTGATACTAGCACTAGACAAACAGACATGGATTCTCCTGTCATCACCTTTGTGTGATTTATTCCTACAGACCACTGAGCCTACCCAGCCCTGTTCATTCAGAGCAGAAGAACTCTTGTTTATTTTCAGACTGCTGCCTGTAACAATAAAGCTTTGTTTTAAAATTATATTGTTCCCAGATGACATTGGTGATGCTGCTTATTTATTACTTGATCTTAGTCCCATTGCCAAACGTAACGTGTCAAATGTATGCCATGAGTCAGTGCATCAAGTAGACTGATTTATGTGTACAGAAGGAAACTTTACTGATCCTGTCTAGCTTGAGCTCTTCACCAGCTGCAAACACACAAATTACTGCAAGCTCCAGACCCACCAGAAGGCCAGATCAAGGCAACAACAGCATGCAGTGTACTACTTCTTTGCCACGAGCTTCGTGACTCACAGACACAAGCTGCAAGTTAATCATTAACAGGGCTCAGGGCTGTGAGCAGTGCCCTGACACAGCACTAACATGTGTAGCTCAGCCTGGAAGCACACCTGGTTCAAGCTGTTCTGAAGCAGCACAGTGCTGGTATCACCGCCAGGTTACTCGAAGTGCTAAAGGGAACAGCTGGCACATTCAGTATTTAAAACTGCAGCTACCACCGGGCGAAAACCAAAGTCCTTAAATGAATTCTAAAGGTAAGGGCTGCAGAGAGTCAGGCATGACTGTGCAAAAACCATCACCAAACAAAACTAAGTGGGAGTGGTACACTGAGAACAGCAGATAAACTTTGTAAGCTTTATCTCCAGAACCTGTTGCAAGCCTGATCCCTCAGGGGCTGCAACCACTACAATACTGCTGCCTTCCATGCCACTGAAGGGGGCACTCCTGGCTTCAGGCTTTGACTATACTTGCAGAGACTACAGCTGGAATTAAGTGAGAGAATAGCATATGAGGGGAAAAACAGACCAAACACCATCTGAACGAAAGCATCAGTGACATGCTGCATACTGAATGAATGAGAGAATTCCGGTCTTGGCCTTTCAAGAGTATTACTTTTCACCCTCCAGACACAATTAAAATGAACAAACAAACAAACCCCAATCTCCTACTTCTAGCCCTCTCCTACCCCAATCTGAAGAAGTACGCTCCACTAAACAGCTGAGAATCTAGGAACGTACATGGTCAAACACAGAGGGTGACCCCCTGACACACCAGCATCACGCTTCCATACATTTTGGAAACCGCAGGCAGAAGGCAGCCTGCAGCAGCAATGCTGTACAGATGCTGAGCTGAAGAGAATGGAGAGCTCTCTTCTTTGGCTCCTCGTACTCCAGCAGTTTTTCCAATAGAAACGTTTAGTGCTCCTATTGGAGTGGCAGGATGAGAAGTATTATCTGCAGCTAACACATTGGTGAGGAGCACAGTGGGTAGCTCAGTGATCTCGTTAATTCCTTCTGCTCTCAAAGCCTGCTCGCTGCTTCAACAAAAAGCATGTTGCAAAGGCCTTCGTGAACAGAGGTGATCCCCAGACAACTCATTTCAGGCAGCCCAACCATCATGGCCCTGCCTCTCCGGCTTGTCAAAGCAGCGATGGTTCACGCTGTCTGTCTGTTCCATGAGAGGTCAGACACAATATAAGAGTACAGCCACCGTGATCCTGCTACAAAGATGCTGAAGTTTAGCTAAACTTGTACAAACTCCGCCACAAACGAGTCAAAAATGACTTGTGTGTCAATTCTGTTGGGACTTCTAGGGGAAAGCAACTGAACACAATCGCCCAGAGAAGCTGTGTGCGCCCCAACCATGGAGGTGCCCAAGGCCAGGCTGGAGGGGCCCTGGGAGCCTGATCTGGTGGGGGGCAGCCTGAACGGCTGGCGACTATCTGCTTCTACCCACACCAAGCCATCAGGCCTTATCTCCTGCTCCTCGGGTGCGGCTCTCCACTATCCCTCTGCCAAGCCCTGCAGAGCTCAGCCACAAAACCTTATCTTTTCTTCTTCCTGAAATGGGGCCTAACTGCTGTTAAGTCTCTTAGCCATTAGTAGCAGCTACAGATTCAGGCAAGTTCCAAGAGCTCTGAAGCAACCCATAACTACAGAGAGACATTTCAGAGGAACACAAGACAGACCCACAACCTTTGCAGAACTGCTTTGGACTGCTGATCCCCTCCCATGCAGCTACCTGTCCTATCAGCTCAGGCCGGCACAACATCAACAGCCAGGATGGACACACAGTTTTACTCTGTGGGTGCAGATGTGCAGTTCCAAATGACCATCATTCTCACTGCAGATCTTCATAAATAATAAGAAAATTAATTATAGCTGTAGTTGTGTGAGATTATACTGTTTCTGCCAGTGGCTACAAATCTCCACCTCCTTTATGAGTGAGAATGTTACTCCATCTCTTGTCCCTTTATTTACTCACAACAAATATACTCTCCTTTCCTGTCATCTAAGGCTCGATCGCTTCTCTCCAGGGCAGACTTCTTCAAGCTCAAGTAGAGCCTGCAGGACAAGGTATGACACCCTGCATTTGTGCAAGCACCAGCCGAGTCTCCTGTCACTTAGCTTTAGCCACCTGAAAGCTACGTGCTCGGTCTGTGACAGTCATCCAGGTTTCTTCCCACAGTGAAAGGAGTGAAACAAGAGTGCCTTTGGAGGGTGAGCTCCTCTCTCTGACAATGACCTTGGGATGCACTGAACCACTCTCTATATGCCCTACTCTCTTGATAGGAGAAGGAAGGAGAAGAGGCCAGAAGTTCAACTCTAGTGGCTGAAGTTAGCAAGACAAAATGTGTCAGAGGTATCTAAGGGTGGCTATAACCAGGGCAGCTTTGAAACTCATTACTTCAAGCAGAGGGGTGGCAGCTGAACCACAGCACGCACTGGATCCAGCTGGAGAAGGTGGGTGCATGTCCGTCTGTTGGCTCATGGTGCTACACTGCATTACGGTGTGATGAATGCACACTGACAGGAAGCTGCTCTCTAAAACCAAAGCCATCCACCAGCAGTCACAGAAGTGACTACAGCACAAAATTAAACCTGCACGTCCGTGGACCCCATGTTTTTGTGTATACTGAGAATAAGAACATCTGCACTGTGATTTCCTAGCAGGACTGAGAACGCTTTACACTCCCAACTAAAGCTGAGAAGCAAAAGTTGCTTCATGAACTTGTGCTGGGAACACATCAGGCCAAAGAAGCTGTTCAAAAGCAGAGAAGAGTGAAGGAGTACCGGTCTGAGGAGACATGCTGTCCATTTATTGCCTATCTATTTACAGGATTGTCATGGTTAAGTTTGGATTTTGTTCAGGAAATCATTTTGCTAAACTGGTGCTGCTGCCAGATGATATGATCAAGGGAACCAGTACAACAGCCAGTTGGGTCAGCATTTGTAAAGGTCAAGAGGACAGCAAACAGGGTCTCATCAGCACTGTCAGATTTAGCAGTATATACTCTGCACCCAGCCTGGATGCAATAAACGTCTGGAAGGATCACCAAGAATTATTTCTGCCTCCTGGTTAAGTGATTCAGATCACAGTGTAGATAAATCCGCCGCTCGGATGCACTCACTTGCACACAGCATATTTTTTCAGGGTGCTTGACATGTTTGTTGCACTCACAAGAATTAGAAGGTTGCCATTTGTCCTTCTGTAGAATGAGTGTACAATGGATCTGTATTGACTGGTGTGCAGCTGTTCAATGTAAGGATAAGCTCATCTGAGTTGGATTCTGTGAGCCACCGCGGTAACATAATGATAATGATTTTACAGCGTTTTCAGCATAAAGTTGATACATCTTAAGAGCTGGCAGCACAGTGCTGGAAAAACTCATGGATCCCCACTGGCTTCTGTGAGGTTTTATCTTTGTTCCTTCTGCTGCAGGCCACCGATGGCCATCTACTCCTGTATGAGGAAGATGGGCAGGGTTTGATTCAGAGTGGGGATAGGGCTCTCACCATTCTTTGGAGATTTTCAACAACTATCCTGTTTAATTTAGGGGACTTCGTTTTGGTCAGATACAGGTAAAGGCCCTGGAATGGGCTGCCCAGGGAGGTGGTTGAGTCAGTGTTCCTGGAGGTGCTCAAGAAACATTTAGATGTTGTATTAAGGGGCATGATTTCTATGATTTTCTATGATTCTATGAAAGTGTATACAAGTTGGATGTATGAATAATCACTAATTTTCTGGTTGCTTTTATGGAAGCCAGAAAAGAAGAAGCTGAAAAGCTTGGTACTGTATTAACAACAATGACATCTGTTGAAGGCTTTTGTCTGCCACAAAGCAGATTCACTGGCCCCTTGTGATCCTCTATTTGCTGTCTGCTAACATATTTGTTTCAGAAAACATAATTTGTTTAGGAAAGAGGGAGCAATGAGTTTAATGCAACTGTGACCTTCCTAGCGATTTGATTCACGATAGGTTTCTTAGGAAATTGCTCCTGGGGAAGTACCGGTGAGCTTTACATGCCAGCTATGGCAGCGTGCGTGCCATGTACATACAACCCCAAGTCAATTAGAATAATTAGCATGAAAAAGGGAACGTGAATGCAGATTGCTTTTCCCAGAAGGATATCATCACATCCTCCTGAGACATGTATTAAGCAGAGAGGGAGTCACACTGAGCCTTAGTTCAGGTGAGAGCTGGACAGTTAGCACAAGCACAGGGGGAAATGCAGTTTCCTGGGAAGTGCATTTGCACAATTCTCATACTCTCTACCTACATAGTACTTAGTATCTGTGATTAGATGCTGTTGTCGATTTTGTTTATGCCAAATTTTATGACTTCATGCAGGCTCATCTGATACATTTTTATCCTTCTGCCTCATATATCCAGATTTTTGCCTTACTGATTCTGCCTTATTTCAGTGCTGCTCACTAAAGCTTGCTGCACAATGACTTACCAAGTATCGATACAAATTCAACGTGGCTTTACAGGTGATGCAACAACCTATGGGGATCAAACCTCTTACAGTCTCTGATATAACAGAAGTGTCCTCAGCTGAGAAATTAAATTCACCATAAATTTAACAATTTAAAGAGAAATGCAGGATGCTTGTTAGTGAAATAAAAAAGGGGAGATCTAAGGTTTTCAGTAGGGGATTTCCTCCTGGTTCAACTAAATATTTTGCAGGCAGAAGGCAAATGCAGCAGAAACAGATGGGTCTATGATTGGTGAAGAGCTAGATGTAAAATCTGTGTTGACATATTATTTGTCTCAAGAAATCACTGGTGTGTCATTATCGAGCAAGGAGATGTCTTCTCAAGGACTCATTCTGCTATGGCAAAATTTAAATAAATGCATATTCTTTAAATCCTGTTACAAGATTATAGATGTTCTGGCTTAAGAAGAACACTTGTTCGAATGTTTTCCTGATTAGTTTGTTGTTGTTTTTCTAAATGAATTTTAAATTTTAAAAAACAAACATATAAGATAGAATTTCAGCCCGTTTCATCTGATGACATGAATATGATGAAAGTTTTGCTTGTAGGTCCAAAAGTTTTTAGTTTGGCTCTTCAGTAGAAAACAGCTCATAATAAGAAATAGGATTGCTAATTTGGTAGCTCTGCTCTTGAAAATTATAATGTTTTCTGATCAAAATCTGTCATTTTGATGCACATCCAAGTAGTTCTTACCCAATGGCTCTGCATCATACAGTCTCATAAACAGTACCCTCTCTGCTGTGCATAGGCTCCTTTTCTATGTTGCAGCACAATATTTTATGCATATTCAATCCTTAGTTTCTTTACAATGAATGTTTCTGCTATTTTTTTTTACTTTATTTCTATTTAGCACACCGTCATTTGATGTAGTGCAAAAAGATCTTCTAACTGTATCTAAACTGTAGTTGACAGCATCTTATGGTAATGTGGCAAATTAGACAACCACTTTGTTATCAAAAATAATTTAAAATACATAAAAAGGGTTCATTATAATCCATAATAAAAGCTATGAGTAAAGGAAGACAGCAGTTCACGAGGCCATAAAACATGCCTTGTGCAGTTAACCTTACAGCACAATCTAACTATGAGTAAATGATGCCATAAAATAAGCCTTGCCATCCTTAATTGCTTAATTAACACTATTTTAAAACAGAATTTTAATATAAGATGTTGCTAAGCACCAGAGATATTCATCTGAGATAAAATTTCAGCTGAAATTTCTAATGTGTTTACAACAGACCTCAAGTCAACTTTTCCTACACCTGTTGTCACAGGGATCGTATTCAGCTCTAGATGAAGGCTGCTCCTACGAGGTCTGGGGACACTGGGGCAGCACATGTCAAAAACCATAGTGAGGCTAAGCTCCTGGCTGCTCCCACAGCCTGTAACTGGACATTTCTCTGACACCCTGGGGACTCGTTGATGTCTGCCCATTCCCTCCGCCCATGGCGCAGATTGAGCATGGCAGCAGCAGCCAGCTAGCAGCACTTCAGCCACTTGGGCAATATTTCAGCCAGCTGAGCACTCCTGAGACTTCTTCTAGAGGCACTGGCAGTTGTTCCACCCTGCTTCCTGTGACTCATAGGAGCTGTAAATCTCATCGTTAATTGAGGGCACTGATAACTGTGCTCATAGGGTTGGGGTTAGAGGGGAACCCAAACAACTGCTGCTTCCAAGACATAATGGTGCGTGCTGAATAGCAACCTGCATGGCAAGGCTGCTGCCCTCCCAGGTCATGTGTGTAGGAGCAATGCAGTCAACATGATGCTGTGCCTGTTTTTTAGATGAATATTTATTTATTTATTCACTGGACTATCATTGGACAGTACCCATGGTGACCCAGCTACAGACCCCTTAGTGCCTGAGTGGAGAGATGTGCGCAGATAAATCGTGTTCCAGTGAGGAGTGTTGTGCTGCAGAGCTTAATTAATTAATGTTGGTGAAGTGCTATGGGATCTTTCCATGGAAGGAAAAGCGTATGGCTGTGGTTTGTGGTTTTATTATTGTATTTATGTAACCTTGCAGTGATGCTAGCATGGAGCTGGAAACTAACGAAGCATTATAGAAGGACTACATAATGCAGGAAAGAAACAAGTTAACTTTCCTTTATTATTATTATTATTTAAATAAAATATATGAATATACTTGTTGCCTCTATAAGAAGTCCAAGGCATAGAAAAGCACTGGCAAACCCTGTGAAAAGGCACATCAGTCTTAAGCTCACTGCATTTTATGATGTTCTTACTCAGTAGGTAGAGTTCGTAAATGACACAAAATCATACATCAACTTCATTAACTCCCTGGCAGATTAGTTATAATCTATAGATTTATAGGTGATGTTTCCACGGACAGTGACTCTGACGGAATATTCTTTTCACTGATGGTTTAATATTGCTTTGTTGTCTGAAACTAAGCAAATAAATTAGCTGTAATTTTTACGTGAAAATGAAATGAAGCTGTAATGGCAATAGGATCCATATGCCAAAACATAGATGTATAGGCCATGCAAAAATAAAGTAACGAGTTCAAAAATGTAGTTTAGGCCGTTTTACCACTGATGCTACCTTTCTTCCAGTTCTGCAATTCCTACTTATTCAAGCCACTTATGACATAGTTTTTTGCCAGGGTGTAAGGGATTGTGACAGACAATTAGACCATTCTTTTGTTTTTTTTCTTTTTTGCTTTCTTGAAAATGGTTTTGATAATGAATCTTCCCCACCCATATTACGCTGAGCCTTATTTCAGTTTTGTCTGGCTGTCTGCCTGGGATGCCTGCCCCAGAAAACCTCTTGTGCTGTGCAGAAGTGCCCGAGACTGTGCAGAGCCGTGTGATGCAGGAGGGCTGTGTGTCGGTCCTTGCTCCTTGGGTGGTTTCCATTACAGCTCGCAGTTTGAGGCTCTGTGTGACCTCGTGTTTCTAACTGATACTGCATGGATTTTTGTGAGACTCCCGATAGAACCAGAAATTTTTCTGCACTCTTTGTCATGGTCTCCTCTTCTTGAAGGATCAGGACTGCTAGTGGGGAAAGCTGGGTTTATGTTTCGCAATTTGTTACACCAGGAAGCACAGCCTTGAAGAATTTTTCCTCCTTGATGGAGAAGAAGGGAACTAAATTTCAGTGGAGGTGGAAAGCCATGCATACCTGATGAGCCTTATCTTCGGAAAGAAACAAACTGATAATGAAGGTCAAGTTGAGTCTCAAAGACTCATTTGCAAACCATCACAAGCAGGGAAAAAACAAGAGCAATAACAAATTTTGCAATAATTAGACATTACCTCTGTACCAGTTTATATATGTCACTACTACTATTATATCTCACCCTTCTTGTCAGCCTGTGAGTTTTCAGGGTTCATGGCTGCCTCAGGTTGCGTGGGCAGCCTGAGGCATGCATGCATGGCAGTGGGGACGTGGTGGCAGTGGTTGTGGAACACCTTTGGGGAGCAGTGGCAAGGAAGCAATTAAGTCTATTTTGTCTCTGAAGTTGTACTTCAGAGCCACAGAGAGAAAGGTCAGGACTCAGGGATGCTCAGCACATATTGGGCTACCTCGTGAAAACTGTGGATCACAAAGGCAATGAGGAGCTTGAAATCTATCCCTGCTGGATCTCCACAGCACTCCCAGTGAAGATTCCAGGAATTTACTACTTCTTACAAATCATAGAATGGCTTGGGTTGGAAGAGACCTTAAAGATCATCTAGTTCCAACCAACGCCATGAGCAGGGTTGCTTCCCACCAGATCAAGCAATCACGATGTTCTATATTTTTTCCTCCTTTTTTTACCTATCTTTACTCTCAGAACTTTCATGCTCCCTGCCCCCTTGCTAAATCGATTAGAAAGACAATTAAGCAGCTAACAACTTCACCTACTGAAATGTGAGGTAGGATTTTAGACTCACTGATCCCAACTCCTTTTTATGGTCAGCATAAAAAAAAAGACTTATAGACCTTATAGGTTTATATATAAAATTCAGAAATTCAAGAGAGCATTGAGGTCTTCAGTTTGTCACCTCCCTAAACCTCTCTAGAGAACTCGCTGCCTCCCTGTCCCATGAGTGCTTTGAACTGGCCCCTGTAGAGCTTAATTCTGTGTGGTGCTAGCTGAAAGTTGTAGAGCCTGTGCAGTTCTGGGGCATGGAAGAGCTCCAAACACGCTTTTCTTACAGTTAACTATATGTATGTATGTTCCCCTGTCTTGCTCTTGAAAAAAACATTCAGAAGGAAAATGTTTGGATGGAAGACTTTACAAATAATTATTTGTTTTCCTGAAAGACACACTGTGCAATCTAAGCAAATAGAAATAGCAATCCTAGAATAGCAAACATTGTTTCTTAAAATAGCACGCATTATTTCTATTTGTGCTGCTTCATCAGCTAAACCACTTTGTGATACTGTTTCTTTATCAAAGAGACATTTAAATCAAGGAAATGATTTTAATACCAGGGCAGAAATTAATTTCATGCATCTGCTAGCAAATGCCTACTATCAAGAACTGAGTAAACAAACATTTGCACATCTGCTCCCACTATATGAAAACAGAATATCAAATTATAAGGAAGTTTGGCTTTGCTTTTTCAATTTTTAATAATGTATTTTATCATTGAACATATTACAAAGAGCAGTAGAAGTAGAGAGTGTACATTTCTATCCAGGATGAGGTAGAAAAATGACTTTGGTGAAAATAGCATGAGCCTTTAGTAGGAGCTACTGCCCTTTAGTTTAGTATTTGGTGTTTTAGTGTTTGAGCAATTGAAAGTCCTGCACCCATGGTTACTGGCAGAAGTGTCTCTGAGGATGCTCTGTACATAGCATTCCCAGCTCCTTTCCAGCAGTTGAGCAGTAAGAGCTGAGGCAAAAAATCAGCATTGCTCAGGTTCCTCTCATAATTCAAAGTCTCGTGTTGCTGTCCTGGCATGACAGGTGCTACTGTCTGCTGCTTGACTTCAAGCTGTTGCCATAACCCAGCAAATTCCTGAAGCATGAGTGCAGAGGGGCTTCTGCTGCTTGGAATGTGAGAAAAGCATCATCGGCAGGTTGGTGTTCTTCCAGTTCTGGATGTTTTAGGACACTTCTAGCTTTATTTTGTGCCTATTACAGCCATCTTTTGAGTGGAGTAAAGGGGTTATGTGAGTAGGAACATATAAAGATATTAGTGCAGGCTGATGCTAAGTTATGCGTAGCAGGTGTTTCAGTGTTATTTCATACTCTTTCATAAAGTGCAGAACACTGAAATAAAGCTTTAGGGGCTTCAGTCCTCCTCAGGAATCTATGCGTTGGTGATCAGAATACCATCATCACTGGCAAATCTGATTTAAGTAGAAAATGTTAGCATCAAGACTTTCAGTGGTGGAATTCAGGGGTAGGAATCCACGCTGGGAAGGAAAAGGAAAGAAATGCTGAAGTGTAGTCAATGGCATGTTGTATATATGTAAAAAAAACCTCATAGCAAAATGTGACCAGGAAGAAAATTCATTACAGAATGCATTTGTTAAATATGACCTAAAATGTCAGTGTTTTGAAATCAGGATAGAAATTACCATTAGATCTAGTATGTCAGCGTGCCAGCTGCACAGTGTCTGAGCCTTACGAGGCTGAGAGAACAGAGCTGGGATGGCTCAGCAGATAAATATCCTTTTATGCCAATCTGGATGAAAGAAGGTTGAAAATCGGATGAGTGAGACGGGCTGGTGTCCACCTGGCTCAGACCTTTAATTTTATAGATATAAGTCATCTTGTAAGTCCAGACAAACAAAATATGGTTGATCATCTCTTAAGAGAGAGCTGAGCGCTCTTGGCTGAAAGGACTCATGTTGGGAAGCATTGGCTTTAGCCTAACTGCCTGTGTTTGCTTTCTCAAGTGTCAGATAGTACATGCTATGCTTAAACTACACGGTAGAGTAGGAAATGATCTCTGAAGAGGAAAGCTTTGCATGTATACATATGCGCTGTGCATTGAAAAGAAAATAAATATCCTTCAGCTGTAGCTTTACTGATATGGTGTGCTTTGAGTGGTGCTTATATTCCATGAATAGCTGTAGAGGCACAAGAAAAGATGTGAATGTCTATATGGGAAGGCTTGAGCTAGACATCTGATTACTGGCTATGGATAGAGATTGAAATATGATTTCAGAAGTCCATGCAAAGCATCATTTAAATCAATCTTAGATACACAAAATACTAGCCCAGTGACATATTTTATCTCTGACCATGAATGGGAGTAAATTCTCAGGTTGAAGTTGCCTATATCTGGCTCCTTGCAACGTGTCCCCAACAAAATCCTACAAAAGAAGAACACTGTGTTTAATTCTTCTTGTGTGAAGAATTAAACTGAAGAACAAATTATGCCTTTGTAGCAGTAGTTGTATGTAATTAGCTGTGATCTCCTGGGTATGGTCCACCATTTAATGGAATTGCTGAAATAAAAGCAAGAAAAAAAACCAATCCAAATCTGAGATAACTTAGGGCATTAAAGTTAATAAAATTTGCATGTCTTCTAGAACACGGAGGAGGAAGGTTAGGGAGTATGATTTATGATCTTAAGAATAAAACTAATGCTTCTCAGTAATACTCAGGATTTCTCCTGGATTGCTTGGTTTCCCATTGATTTGCATGCCTTAAAGAAGGTACTTAATAGATCAGGGGTGTCATTCACACAAACAGCCTTTCAGTACACAAGTAAGCAGGTGACTAGAGTATTTTGCTCACCCCCACACAACTCACAATGTAGAGCTCTCATCTTGTTTTCTTTTAACTGTGAACAAGTTTTGTTAGCAACAACACTCCTGATCTGTACTTTGCATTTGTGAATCCTCTGACTCTGCCTTCAGAGGACTTGGAGTGTGCTACTTCAGCTGTCCTGCATTCACAAAAGACAAACAGGATACAGAAAAAATGTTTTTTTTGCGTGTTGTTTTGGTGGTTTTTTTTTCCAAATTAAAGGCAGTAAATCTTAATAGGGAGAGAAAGTGTTGGACACAAATCTCTCAAATGAAAATAACTGTCTCCTAGGATGGGAGAAACAGAGCATGGAGTAAATCTCCTCAAATAAAATACCAGCACTCTGGAGGATTACTTGCATGCTCTATTTCCTTCTTACAAATGTGCCATGGAGCGATGGGCAATCACCCTTATTCCGCCTTAGTGAAGGTGTGCTATCTCTGTGATGCAGATACAGCCACTCATCGTACACTTGTTGAACTAGGTGCTTTTAAATTGTACTTGCTTATTAAAGATTACAAAGAGATCAGTGGGTGGAAAATAATGATGTTTTTCATTGTACCAAATGCAACCATCCACTAGACTAAAATGTGATGTATTAATTAATTTAGAACATCTTCTAAATCAGCTACAGAGTGTACAGCTAAAATCTTTGCACCTTGTTTTATTTACTGATCGGAGACCGGTCTGCTTTGAGAACAGGCTGTCATAACAGCTTCCAAGAAAGGAGCTTTATTAACCCTGCAGGGGTGTGCAGGTTATTTCTCTGTGCTCTGATGTGCAGAGGTAAAATCGTGTGCTTGATTTACTTCCTTCATCTCTGTCCCATTCCCCCTTCTTTACCCACCATCTGAAAGTCTTTCCATCTGCACCTAAGAGAATGAATAGTGTTTCAGCGACTCTTTTTTCCAACATTGCCACCTGCAATGCAGATAGGCATATAATATATTACTGTAGACTGAATAATATGCATGTTGCTTTTGATGGATTATTTGCTGTAAAGTTAGCTCATAAAGATTGTTATATCAGACAGAAATGTGGTAAAGGCAAAGGGTAAGGAACATTTCTTCAAAAGGAGATCTGATTTAAGTTAAAAAAAGGAATAAAATCTTGGGTTCCTTTGTACCAGAGTTTTTGTCACCACTAAAGCAAACAAAAGCTCCCAGGTGCCTGCTTGGCAGAGGGGTTCAGAAGGCTTGGAGGCCAGCAAGGGTCCCTGACATAAAAAGAGATGCCAATCATTTTATGTCTGTTTTGGGGCCAAGAGGGAAGAACAAACAGCTAATATATAGAATTCCTGATTAAAATCCATGCAAGTCATATGACTCGGAACTTCATTTGCAATATTGCATTAATTTCCAATATGAAATAGAAAAATTGTCATTCCACTATTTTATAGAACACGTGCTGCTACAGTTTCAGCTACTTTGTCCCCCCCTGAAGAAAACCTGCAGTGGATGCTTTTCTGGCCTGCTGGAGAACAGCACCTTTATAGACTGGGAAGTAATGAGAAAAAGTTGGGCAAAACACTTAGAGAACAAGATAAGTTAACGTGCTTTGTGCTTCCTTAATTCCCGTGTAACCCTGTATCGCCACGTATCCCTGTAGCCTCTTTGCCCCTAGTGCCCTTAGCATTTAGTCCAAATCTCAGAGAACATCAACAGAGAACAAAAGTGAAGCCATGCTCAGTAGCTTGAAGATGAGAAGCAGAACTATGGCAGGGTCTCCCAAATATCTTTCAACCAACTATTATAAATCAGGAATTCAAGCTGGAACTCATACTTAAACTCATTTCAAATATTATCTAGGTAAGAATTCAAATTTCAGGGAAGACATGGCTGGATTATTAGTCTGCATTTCCAAACATACCCTGGTGCTTTTTGCTGGTTGCATAATTATGACTTTCATTGTTTGCAAATAATAATCAAACCATATTATTCCCTTTCTTGACAATAGAGCAAGGTTGTGAATCAGTGCTCTTTTGTAAATGTACAAATAGAATGGAAGGTGGAGAGAAGGAACATGAGATATTTTTACTTTGCTGTAGGCAAACATACTTTAATTCTGGTTAAACTCTAAAATGTTAAAATTCATAGTAAAAAAAATAATGCTGGGCATCCACATGAGAGGAGATCCCTGAGTATGGCCTCTGTGCTGCTGGTCACTGGGTGAGGGCTCTATTCAGTGTCATTTAGAGATGGACACCAGTTGCACATCTCCTGTAATTTCCATTATATTCCCTCTTTTCTTCAGTACCGCTGCTGTATTAGATTATAACTAAGCACTATGGTACAGGTAAATCTGCCACTGTCTTTTCAGCTAAATGGCATACTTTGTAGTATTTCTGTAGATTCATTTTGGAGGGGTATAAGAACTGAATTTGTAGAGAAAACAGGAATCTGCTCAAAAAATCTGGTATGTCCTAGTTATATTACATAAAACTTGACCTTTACATGAAGTTAAAACAGAAAAAGGCAGTGAGAATAAGGCAGAGAATGTCATTTGTCACTATGTACACCCTTGCTGTGCTCACAGCTTGATCAGTGCATGCTGTTTTGATTCCTGCATCTCAGGAAGGACAAGATGAAGTTCAAGAAGTTACTAAGGAAGGAAAATAAAATGACTGAGGGTGTGGAGCAGCCGTAGGAGAAGAAAATGGAGGAGCTGTGAGGCTTCAGCTTGGGGAGGAAAAGCCTGAGAAATTCAACTGGATTGTACAAACCCATGATGTAGAGACAGAGTTTCCAGTGGATTGCACTCTTTGTTTTTTGGTCTTTTCTGTTTGTGTGTGGTTTTAAATATGTTGCATTTCAGTATTTTCCTATTTTGCGAATTATATGGGCACAATCCTTTTCTTAAAAGCGAACCTGAGTGCTTGGAGGCAGTCATTCTCTGAGTAGTTGAATTAAATGCTATTTCAGTGGTAACGTGAGGACCTGTGAAGAATAGTGCTTAAAGAAAGGAACTGTGAAGACATCAGTACATTGTCTGTCTCGAAGATTTGACCTCACAGCAGGGTGTTTAAAGCAGCCAGCAGTTTTCTTCTATAAGAGTATTTTGAAATAGATTTTACCTTTTTTTCCTCAAACATATACAGAGCAGGGGAACTGATTTCTCAGAAAGAAAATAAGCTCCATAGCGTAAATTATTTTAATTGCCAACTAAAATGACAGTACCACAGATATTTAAACCAGGTTAATGTTGTGACATTGCTACACTGAAACTTCTCTTGTAGATGAATACATATTTGAACAGTGGAGGCTTAATGTGGTGAGTTCATTTTCCAGAAGATGGTTTTGTACTTCAGTAGAAATGGAGTGCTAGTTTGACCCATTTAACCCACCCAATATTACTCGGGATATTCCCTTTTGTCACTATGGAATACTCATCCTTCCTTCTCCAGCCAAGGAGAACTTCCATGAGATGTTTACCCGGACAGAAAAGTGGGATGAGGGGGTGGGGGTCCTCCCGGTCACTTCTGCTTCCCAGAAACAATCTGAGAAGAGATGGAAGAATGGGAGAAAATGACAGAGTGGACAGAAAACCGCATCAAATCCACGAAGTCTGATTTGCTAACAGAAATGTTGCCAAATAATTTAGTGCACAAGTTGGATCAGCTTTGAGGGGATACAGGTTGTGTAACTTAGATTTATGTAACTCGTAATTCAAGCTGACACTGACTTTGCCAGCAATGCAAGGGTCGTTTGGCGCTGTTCTTCAGCGGTCCCTATGATGAAAGTAGCATCACTCACACAATAGATTTAGTATTT
Source organism: Aquila spilogaster (assembly GCA_024606505.1). Classification (NCBI taxonomy): domain Eukaryota; kingdom Metazoa; phylum Chordata; class Aves; order Accipitriformes; family Accipitridae; genus Aquila; species Aquila spilogaster. Next base: position 4,670,985 of record JANHGO010000002.1, read on the forward strand.
GTAACTGACATAGTTTATTGAAAGAATAGTTTTAATTCCGGGGAGAGGAGATCATAGCCAAAAAAAAAAAAAAAGAAGAAAAAAAAAAGAAAATGAGTTAGTTGAGGTCTCCTCGGTATCTCTTGTTGTTTATGAGGGTGTTGCCTGAGTTTCAGAAATTTGCTCCAAGTTCATGATTGTGTTTTGAATCCCCTTTGAGAAACTAAAGCCAAAAAAACCCAACAACCCAGCAACATCTAGTCTAGTGTTTAGTGCTGTCTTGCACCGCTGGTTTTTGTCATTTGAGGATTGAAAAGGATTTTCTTCTTTTTTTTGGCATCTGTACATATGGCACGCATTGCTTAAGTCGAGAGCGGTGAGTATATATAGCAAAATTAGCAGAACTGAATCCAAGCTAAAATATGGAAGAAAAAAAAATCAAATATTGATGAAAGGAGCCCTTAATTTTCCCAGAAAGTTTATCTGGAGCACTGCCATGCTCCCTTAATCGTCATGCCCAGAGCTGCAGCTGGGATGGATATGGCTATTCATCCCTGAGACTGGGAATGGTGAAACCTCCCTTGGTCCCACCAGTGTGCCCCATCAGCTCCCCTGCAGCTCAGCTCTGCAGTTCCTTCATGGCAGCTGACTGATGGGAGATTTTTGGGTTTTGGTGTCTATGTGCAGTGCAGTTGATCTGTTTTTGGAAAATGTTTTATTTCAGTGTCTCACAAAAGGTTATGTTGGAAACAAAGTCACATTTTGACTATTATACACGTTCAAAATCTATTGGTGTTTCTCATTACGACATATAAGGATTTGAATGGTAACGAGCAGTTCCACAGGGAAGTAAACTTTTTTTTCAGGTTGAAAGAAACAATTTCAAAACTCAATGGCTGCGGTAATTTTCTCATTCGTTTCTATCTGTGTTTGATTCTAAACTTTTTCAGTGTGAGGAATTTGTTTATGCACCAAACCAACGAATTCTCATTTTTCATCATCTGAAGTCAGTCTCTCCTTCTGATATTCCACTTCTTCCTCCTTGTTCATTTTTCTCAGAAAGGTCATACCTGGATATCTGGACTCTTGGTATTTTCTGTTGTACGAGTTCTTGCAGGATTTTTGCTTCAGGTTTTGGTAATATTTAAAAAGGAATGGAAAATGAAATTGCATTTGCTCTTTCATCTTCAGATTTGCATATCTCATAGAAAGCCATATCCCATAAATTATGTTCCAGGAATCTGTGCTTAATTTCATACGTGGAAGGGTGCACAAAAGGTGGCCTGCCTGTAGGATTTCGATGCAGATCCATACTAAATGGTACAGAAAGAGCTCAGAAGTGAAGACCATGTTTTTGGAGACAGAACTTTCCTGGAGCTCAGTGGAGTGGGATTGCACATAAATCTGGGTTACACGAGGAACAAAGCTGACCCGGGAGCTCTTCTGTATTCTTTGTAATCCTAAAGCCTGTTTTTGAACTCATTCTTTCTGGTCGAAGTCAAATAAGTCACATTTATTATTTGAAATCTAGTGCTGACTCTCGTGTATGCCATTTGTGAGCTCTGCCACTCAGTTTAACAGATGCCTGCGGAAGTGTCCAACTCATTTCTGGGCAAGCTGAGGTGATATGGCTATTTGGATTAGTATTTGATGTCTATTTAGATGGTAGCATAGGTAATGGATTTTAGGAAATTTGGAAGAGTGCCTTACTATAAATATTTGAAAATACAGTGTTTAATGAGTGAGCCAAGACTAATTTGAACTTCTTTACTGTAAGTAAAATATAGATTTCTAAAATTATTGTATTCATGAGATGCATCTTAATTTATCACAAGAACCACAAGAGATGATGCATATGTTAATAATGAAGATTATTGGAGTAAAATGATCAAATTAAGGTTCATGTAAAAAGAGCATAGTGAAAATAGTAAGATAAGAATGATAGGTCTATAATGAATTGTTTGAGAAAAGTTGTTAGGAAATAGACAGCTATCTGGATGATTTTATGTAAACAAAGGAAAAAGAACACTATGTATGAGTTGCTGAGAAATGTGACTTCAAAAGAAACTGAGAATAAAGCCATCCATCTGCTTATGGGGGAGTATCAGTGGTGAGGTGTAACTGAAGTTACTTTCCACTATTGCTCTGAGCTCCCGGCTCTAAGCCAGATTGCACCTTGTGAATCCCAGCTTGCATATTCATGATGCACTAGTAACATCAACAGTGTTTAAACTGCAAAGCCATTGATTTAATTTTATGTAACACATAAGTAGGTATGTAATTGCACAAAATGGAAATGAGCACTTGGCAACTTAAAATGGGAAATGAGTTCTGCAAAGGATGCTAATTAGTTATTTGCATGGGAGTTGCTTCTTCTATTAATAACTTTGAAGTGGTCAGTGTGCCCCCAAAGTAGCTTTCTTGGCAGCTACAAGAAGAGGGCTGGGTTGTAGTGGAATGTTCTTCAGTAGTATTACTGTCGCTGCACTGGCAGGATCAAGGCGAGAGGATGCTGCCTGGGTGGCATTAATCACTGGGTTAATGGAAATGTTCCCAAGAGAGATGCAAAGCTGGGTTAAAGATCTGCCAAGGTGAGGCTGCGTGCCAGCCAACTCAAGCAGCTTTACTTTAACCCTCTTTTAGATTAACTGGAATAAGCCCTAACTTATGATAATAGAAAGATCATATTAATAATGATTAATGTTAAATCCCCTTTTTATTTGCTATTGAAGGCCAGTATATGATACCTTCATAAGGGTTTACTTTTACTTAAAAAGCAATGGGAATACATTGTTGATTGAGAGAGAATTAGGAAGTGAACTGATTGAAGAGAATTAGGAAGGCTGAAAGCATTAGGAATGAACTGCTGTTGTGACAGAGGTCTCACATACAGAAGTATATTTGGCTGGCTGGAATGAAGAGCTACGCTAGGAAAAGAGAAAAGTATTTTGTAGACAAAGTACGTTCAGGACACACAGCTTAAATTTTGTGAAATTAAATTTAGGGGAGCTGGTTCCCATTGTTTCTCTACAGATATTTTTGTCTGATTACTGTTTCTCCTACAGCTACTGCTGCCAACAGCCCTTGCTCTTCACTCTTCAGCATGCCCCGTGTTGGGGTAGCCACAGAGCAATTGATGTGTATTTCTGGCACACATGGACTTCTTCAGAAAGTAACTGCTCTAAATATTGAATCTGATATATAAACAATAGCTTCCAAATCAGTAAACAGAAGTGAAGGCCTGTGTAAATGTAGATGTTGGCAGAGGACTGATGTGAGCGTTTGTCCATCCAGTGTTTTGTTTCAGCCCATGTCTCAGGTGACACAAGGAAAGCAGCTAAATCCCATTCAAGCAATTTCTAGTGCTCAGCAAGATAAAGTAACTTGTCGTCAAGAAAGTGTCTGGTTATAAATTAGTTATTTCCAATATCTGAATTTATTCTTTTTTAAAAATTAGTATTGTAACTTTGACTGCCTTCATTATCTGGAAAAGAATATGTATGCATAGTTCTGTTCAGCACCTGAGTAAGTCCTTGGCCTCAGTGATACCCTTCTGGGGGAGATGACTTTGCCTGTCTCATTACATGCTGTGTTGGAAGAAATGTTTTCCCTAGTTAGTAACCTTTCACATTCATATGCTACCACCAAATACCCACATTACAAGACTTAGAATTATAGGATCTATGATCACAGACCTAGGGAACTGAATGCAAATGGCCCTCTGTCATTTGTAAGTCTGTATATTTTAATTATGTTGTCTTGCATTTATCTCCTCTCTAAGGTAAGCAAACTCAATCATTTTAATTTTACTTCACTAGAAAAGCATTGCATGTCCCTAGTCATTCTTACTGCCTCTTTCCAAAAGCCATTAAACTCAATAGGATGCTTTCTGAGATGATGACAGGTACTGAGAACAGTGTTTCCAATAGGAGAGTAAATCAGTGATTTTTGTAATGACATTGTAATCTTTTCTATACTCTTCTTCATCCCACTTATTTATCCTAATGTTATCCTAATGTTTTGTTTACTGTTTCAGCTGATGCTACATGTTGACAAGAGGTCTGCTCTTCAGTGCTGTAAATGATGTTCATCATTTTCCTGAGATGATAGAATTAGTTTTGAAATCTATACAGGAGCTTGGTAGTCCAGGCTTTTATCTTCCATATGCATTACTTAGTATTTCTTAGCGTTTGGGTTTGCTGTCTTGCTGCGTTTTAATTTTGGCTGGATCTTCGTGGGGAAGCTTGGGAATGCAGAGCTGATAGTTGTTTGTGTTTTGGCAATAGTGTTTCATTTCCATGCTGGATGTAGTCAGTGCAATTGTGGCTGTGAAGTCAATATGTGTGCTACATATTATTATCCCTCCTTTGGAGAGTTTTTTTCCATTTTAAATACTCTGCATTATATTTAGGTCTATCACTCTAGTGCTCTCTGCCGATCCTGCTGTAAATATTGCTCTGTTAGGAGAGGTGTTTATCAAGCACTTAATTTCCTGAACAAACTCTCATGATTGCAGTAGCTTTGAGATCCACAGTGTGAGCCTTCTCCTCAGCCATGCCATCCTTTCCCAAGCTTCTCTTGTAGAAGCTTCTGTCAGTATGATGCTGGTCCCCTGTTCAGGAGAGAGATTCAGAGCTCTCCAGAGATGACAAATAATCGCAAAGATGGCAAAAATCCTTTGGGGTTTCAGGATAATGAAGAGTAGGAAGTGAGTGAATGAAAGGATTTTAGCATAGAACTGCAGCATCAGTGAAGTTTCCTCACCATGAGAAGTGCAGGGCCATTGCTGCCACCTGGAGCTGACACTGCCAGCATGGACGTGATGGTGGGGCTTGTGGGCTGGTAGAAAGGTACTTTGCATGTTACATAGCTTGCCAGTCTCTGGGATGATGACGATTTGCAATCCATGAGATACCGAAAATTTAGTAGGATAATTAATAGATCCCCAGGTACCCAATTGTCCCATGTGCAAATCCTCAGAGTTTGTCAACAGAAGTGGGTATTCCATTGTCCTTTTAGGCTTGATTCACCTGTGTTGACTGATTTTGCATTTGTTATTCTGGGGGACTTTGCTAATTTTCTACTTTGCCAAGTGATGAGAGCTGCATTGTAGAAAAGATCTATGTTATGGCTGTGGTGTGCCATGCCAATGGTGAGTGTATTTGAAAGATAAAGGATGTATTGCCATGACTCATTTATGAGTTGGAACAGAGAGCTCTAGACCAAGCTACACGAAACGTAGTGCTGAAGGGGGACAAATATCATACCCTGGCATGTGCTGAGCAAGGAACCACAACTAGTGCCAGTGCCACCAGCTTGGTGGCCCTGGGACCTCCTGCAGTTGCCAGTGATGGCCCTGTAGACCACCTGTGTGCTGTGGACAGCACTGATTTTATTCAATGTTGTGCTGCAGCAGCTTCAGCTGTGTGCAATTAGCAGCTCAAAAGTGCTTCCCAGGCTCCTGAGAAAGGCACAGATGAGCATTAAAATATTATCTCAAATGTTTTCAAGAGTTAACCTGAACATTTTGTGAGTGCCTGTAGGTACATAAGAAACAAAGGAGAGAGCTATTTTTCTGTGGTATTAAGGCAAAGCAAACATTTAGAACTCAAATTCTGTACTCTAGTAAGCGAGAAACGCTAAAGATCAGCTCCATGCATGGTTGATATTATTGTTTTAACTCTCTATACCCATGAATTCTTTGTGCCTCCCACAAAGTTTCAAACTTGTTTCAGTAAGAAACTTTCCCAATGTGTTTTATTAAAATCATGCTCAGTTACTGACACATTGATGAAGTTCTTCTCTCTAGTTGAAGCTCCAATGATTTTAATTTTATCAGGAAAATACATAAAACTCAAGCAAAAGAAAAACTATCAAACTCTAATAAATCTTTTAAAACAAATTAAAGCGATGACTGAGCTGACATATTCAATTTTCAATAAAAAAGGATTTTCAGCAAGCCAGAGGCATTACTCAAAGACTGAAATCTGCAAAAACACAATTCTGCTTGTTTGTTTGCACTTGAATGCATTAAATCAACTTGGTGGCTGATGTGTACAACACAGCACCGCAGTGCAGGGCAGCTCGGTGGTTCAGGACACTGAGAGATTCTTACCAGTATCAGGAATGTCCTCAACAAGAAGTAAAAATAGTAAGAAAAAGACTTCTCAGTGAACTTTCCATGCAAAGCTAATGTGAAGTTTCATGTTTGGCTCATCTCCAGTTTAAGTCATTACCTGCTAGGTATGAGATTTGTGTATCAGAAGCTTAGCTGAAGGTGTATGTGTTGTTCATTCACAATTCACTACTGAATCATGCTGGAGGTGTCTTAAGAGACCTCAGTTGCCTTCTCATTCGATTATACAAATATTACCGGTGAAGCAAACCAGTCCCAGCTGAAAATTCTCCATCCATGTTTCCTATTCAAGAAAAGCACAGGATAACTCTCTAAATAAATAATATTAACCATGCAAAGTTTTAAATTTAAAAGTAGGGTATTGCTCCAAACATCTCCTTGCAAAAGGAGAGTAACACTATGCAGACCATCTTCTTATGTGGTCCTCTCTGAACCTGAAATATCCATAAAAAGATACAATTTAAGACTGGTGCACCTTTGTACCTCTGTTGTCCTTCAGTCTCTAAGCCACTGCTGGTCATTTCCATTCTCTCTAGTTCTGCCTATGGGAACACTCCATTTTCAGTTAAGAGTTAAAGATAAAAACCATCCCCATCACATCTCTGGACTGCATTTTTGTCATTTCTTTCTTTGTGTGCACCTCCTTCTTTCATGTTCTGACTGAAGGGACATGTCTTTGGCTGACTACCTAATAACTGAATAAACTCTGGAAAATAATACACTGATTTCCTAATAATAGCAGCAATTACTCTTTCTGACTTCACTAGTACTTTAAGCTTGATGTGTTTCTGTTTAATTAGGCACTAGTTTTCAATCACCAAGCAATGTAAAATTGCCCTTTAAGGTCAGTCAAGTGGTGTGAGCTGTATGCCAAAATTTTTTTGATTTTTGGATTCTCCCACACACAGCCACCTTTGAAGCTGAACTTCCTTGCCTTCGAAGCTCGTGTTGATATCTTGATAAAGAAATAACTTATAGTAGTGACAAATAAAAGCAAGGTGTGAATACTTCAGAAAGAGGATTATAATCTCTAATTAAAAGATGCAAGTACAAAAAAACATCTTTTACAATTATTTAACTATTTAAATTATTATTTAAATTATTTAACCATGTTGTATTTTTGGTGAGCGCTATGTGTGGAACAATAACAGAATACAGGACATTATTGAGCTGTAGACTTGGGGCAGGTACAACTTTTACAGAGAAGCTTCATATAGTTGTTTGTATATGGAACATGAATCTTTATTGGAGATAGTGTCTGTAACAGCGTCATAAAAATGACGGTTGAATATTTCTGGTAATTTGTGGTGTGCTTTGAAGGTCAGCCATTAGACATCGGAGAGGTCAAGCAGCACTCAGGGTGGGTACCAATTTATTTGGGGATTTCTGCTTGGTTAAATGCCCACTGAGCGTGACAGCTGCATTTATAGCAAGAGTTAATGTGTGAGGATTTGCTGGGACACACTGACTCGCCTGACCTGAACTCTAATTTAGTTACATAATTCCATGGTTTTTCATCAGAGATAGACTCATATGTCACACATGTGGATTACTTCTTGTTTGCCATATTAATGAGTCTGTTCCCACATGTTCCCACAGGAGCCTGCTTTGGCAAGGGGGTTGGACTAGATGATCTCTGGAGGTCCCTTCCAACCCCTACAATTCTGTGATTCTGTGATACTGGTTTTGTTGGTGTTGAAGTGCTTTGGAACCATCTTATGAACTGGATAGTGTTAAGTGTTTAAAGTCCTCGGGAGCAAGAGTAATAGAAAGTTCTCCTAGTTACAAGAATTAGGCAAATGTTCAGCCATTGCATTTCCAAAGTGCATCTCAAGATTAAGAGAAAGAAATAGTGCTCACAATTAATATCGGTGCCACAAAAGGGACTTACACTAAGACTTTCTACTTTAGCATACAGCATTTTTGCTATGTAATTTGACACTTAAGGTTATCTTAAAAATGCACAGGTTCCTTCTCTATGAATATGCTGATTGTCTATTATAATTCCATTTTGCTCCAGGTTAAATGAAGACAATTTGTTATGTATCAGAGATTATGTATAGATTCTCATTTGTTACCAGTACACTTTTTTAGGAGGACATGCACTTTGTCAGCAAGGGAATATTTTCTGGAAATAATTGAATTAGGAGAAAAGAAAGGCTCTCGTGAATCATGGCACAACGTTACATACTCAGCCGTAGACTATTTCATTTTATCCCATTTACAAAGCTCCTGCTGCTTTCAAGCTGCATCTCAGTGCTCTGTGCCCCATACCCCCACTTGCTATTTCATTGTTGGAGTTAAGTTTGAGTTAACTGGTTCAGAGTTTTAAAATCAGATGCAAAGTGTCAGCTGGAAGAGCCTCTATTTTCCGAAGATATTATGGGCATGGAAGCACTGAAAGTAGAATTGCCTCTCATTTCTTTGAATTTTCTCACTTCCTACTGAATGAATAACTCACACTTTTGTTGCTGTGTCTGCTGATGGGTAACTCCCAATGTTTTGTGAATTACAGTTACTGTATTTAAGTAGCTGCAGGTGAAGTGGAAAATAAGAAAGAAAGAAAAAAAAAAGAAATAAGTATCCTGAATATTGAGTAACAGCTTGAAACATTTTAAATAATAATAATAATAAAAAAGCACCATCTTATATTTTTTTTAAATAGAGCAGCTATTAATGAACATGACATCCTTTAGAGCAAAGGAAATGTCAACAAGAGTAGACTTCCTTGAGCTATATGTAACTTGCTTTCATTCTCAATGTTCTTTTTCACTTGAAATTTCCATGCTTTCCTTAGATTTTAAATACACTGTTTAATCTTGCATCTGCTTCTCAGTGTTTAATTAGTGAAAGTTGCATGGTTCTCCTGTAGTAATTCACCACCGTTGGGCATTAGCATTGTTGGTTAATTAGTACGTAATATCTAATTATATAACATTAAAAAATGAAATCTTAATGGCCTAGGATTTTCAGGGATTCCTGAACAGCTAAAAGCATAAATCTTAAAACAAATGTTGTTGTTCATAAAGAGTAAACTATGAGCATCCCATTTAACATATTGATCTGAATGATTGAATACCATAGGTAACTATTACAGCTTTATTATTGAGCAGAAATACTTCTTTAATGCACTAATAAGTTTTAAAAGTCCTTGCTTGTAAATCTATCTACCAAGTTCTTGATAGAGCTATTCTTTGCATGGAAAAGTGTTCTCTGGCCAATTCATACACAATTCTGATAAACTGTCAACTGACTTCTTAGTGCCTACTGTATTCCTAGAAGCAGAAAATTAAAATTTACGGAGAATATGCAGAAAGATATTATTCATCTGCAAGATATCCTTAGTTATTTCATCCTGTTAGTATTCTTTAAAGTCCATTCAGTATGGTGAATTATCATAGACTGGAGCTTGACCCGATGTTTAGCTTATTTTGCACTGGAAATATATCATTTAATTTCCCTTCACTGTCCTGATCAATATGGCATTTGAAAGAAAATATCAGTCTTGATTGCAAAGTTGTATCTCTTCAAGCTTGTGTATATTGTGAAGAATGGAGACTGGAAAGAGTTAGCTTGTCAGTATTTTATGCTTTCAGATCTAACCATATTTTCAGACGTGGCATTAAACATTGAAGGTTGGATATATCACAAACCCCAGCCCATTCCATTTACAGTAACAATCCTCTCTGATTAGGACTTATAGTTAGATTATACCAGAGATCAGAAATCATTTCTCAGTGGAGCGACATTTATATTGTATTGAGTTTTTTTTTTTAAACAAGTAGGAATTATCCCCATTCAAATGAAAATGAATGAAGTGTGTGCATCCTACTATTTACTTAAATACTATTCCTTATACATAGCTTTGGTTCTGCAGGAAACAATATTTTATGTTCTTGTTTTAAAACACAACAGTGTGAATGGCCATTTCAATTTGTTCTTTGCAGTTTGATGTCAAACTGCTGTTGTGTATTTGATAATGATGGATAGTAAATTGCTTATTTTTTTTCAAATTTCTGTAGGTTAAGATTACAAATATTTGTAAAGGTTTAAACTCAAGGTTTAAAAGGGAAGTAGACCATTTACGTTAGGAAAATAAGAGAATCTCTCTAACTGTGGTTTAAGACTTTAAAATAAGTATGAAACTTTCCTCTGGCTCTAAAGGGAGTGTGGTTAGATCATCAAGAGTAAATCAGGCAAACTATTCCCAACAAGCATGCACGCTGAAGAAGCCAGTAACTGATTATTTAATACTAATCTTTTCTCAAACAGAATGTTATTCATTTTCAAAATCCTTGTTATTCTGATCTAAAATCCATTTATCGGCATTCACAAGACACTGCGTGTGTTCCTAAGACTTCACAACCTGACTAAACTTAAATGTTAGCAGTTAAAATCTTCTCCAAATGCTAAAGTAAATTTTGTATGAAGGCACTGTAAAATCTGTACAGTGCTTAGAACATTTAATTTGTACTGAAGAGCTGCTGCAACTCATTGATCTGTGCCAAATGCAGTTACATTTTCATATATCCCAAATGAAGATTAGAGGAGGACATTCCAGATGTATATTTTTAGCATTAATGGTCTTCATGTATACAGTTGGCAAATAGTTTTATGCCTCTCTGACGGCTCCCAACAGGCTCTGAATTTGCCTCTGCACCATGGGGCTGCTCTAGATAAAGCCAGAGCCTGCAGCACCGTATTGTCCCTGTGTTGTGTTTCTGAATGTTTGCATTCAGCCAGTACTACAGAAATTAAATGGAGAGTAGAAATATATATCTCTAGTTTTTACTCTTCATGGACTTTTGTATGTATGGTTGCTGAGATATTAATAATGCTTAGTGAATTCAGTAACAGGATGGAAATGGTAAATTTAATTTTTCTGTAGTAAAAGCCCACGAACACATAACTCTCATCAAAGTTTGATATAACCCAATTAAAAATGGGATAAAACTCATCCCTTTGTCTTAATAAGCACGTTAAATTAGCTATGTCCTCCAAAGAAAAAACATGCTTAGAAACAAACACCACAATGTTTAGGAGTAGGAAAAGAGTTATTTCTTGTCCCCCGCTATTTATAATCTGTGATTAAGTGGTGTGAAATGGAGCTAAGCCATCCTGTTGGTGCCTTAGAGCGCTTCCGTCTCCCCTGTGCGCTCCAAATACGTCTGTAACGAGAGCGGAGCATGGCAGTGTTAATCTTCATCTTCGTTAAAAAATCTTTTATAGCAATGCAAACTGTAAACAATGACTGTCATTTATGTAATCCCACAAAGCTGTAACTCTTACAGAAGCATGGATAAAAAGAAAGAAAACCTAATTATATGTATTTCTCACATGCTATGGTGGAAGTAATTGGAAGATGTCTTTCTGTCTCCAGACCCAATTTTACGTTTATTTGTTTTTGTCTTGTTTTATTTTCCTGTCTGTGCATTTGTTTGGTTGCATTTTCAAGAGTTGAACTCCTGGCGATAAGGGTTTGGACTGAAAAACAGAATGGGAGCTGTTTCCATGGTTTGAAAGATGTTAGTGGTCCAGTGTGTAACCCTGCAATTATCATAATGGATTTTATTTTATGGTATAGCACTGAAATATTGGAGCATTCTCTTATTTCCATTTACAAAAGACATGAGTGTTCTAATATACAATGAAAATCTTAAGTGAGTAGCGGTAATACATTAATATACAAAAATACACTTTAATAAGTTTTATTCAAAATACATTTTTTTTTTTTACTTCTAATAATTACCAATGTTTCTCCATCCATTCAATTATTCTTTTCCATTATATGGTGATGATTCAAGTCACATAAGTTTATACTCTTTCTTTACCGTAACCACGTTTCTAAGTCACAGGACGTTTTCAATGATTTATGCAAAGAAGACCTTAATCACTCTCTTCCCATGTCACATATTGTAACCTCTTTTTATTTTTCAGTGGAATATAAACTTTTTAAATTAAAATTTAAAATTAATGCCATCACAATGTGGACTTGGACTGCGCAGTTCCTCAATATGCAGCGGATGTACACAATAATTAGAGTTGTGCTACTGCAGCTACTGCCTAATAACTAGGAAGTACTTGCTTTCTATTAGGTAATTTTACCCATTAATTAAATTCCTTTTAATCATGAAGTATTCTATTTAAACCTTGTTACAGAAACTATTTCTTAATGTATATATGATTTGTTTGGGCAAGTGATTCAAGTACTTATTGTTTATTAATAATTTATGGACGAGATCTTCCTGTAATTTCCCCAGAAGCACTCTTAGCTGGTAGGCTCTACTGATTTCATGGCCTTTGCTTCTCAAAGAAGCTGCTGTTCCACTAGTGTAATTGGCAGAGCCCCATTGACTTCAATGGAGCCTCAGCAATTCTTACCAGCACTTACTTGCACCATTAAAGGCATTTAAAAATCTGATCTTGTAAAGAACAGATGATGTGATATTAAAAGAAAGTCAAGCTCATTGTTTCATGAAAATCCTTTGAAAGTCATCAGAGGAGGCAAAATTCCTCTGCTCCTGCTCTTCTTCTCTTTTCTGCCACGTGAGGGATCAGAAACTCAAAGTTCCCACGTGTCATTGGCATTCCTTGGGGAGTCCCATCCTCCTCGTTCTTTCCTTCCTCCTGCTTTTAGGATTGGCTGACAGCAGCTGGGAGGACTCTGCTCCAAAATCTACAGTCAGACATCACTGTACTATCAAGGAGATACAAACCGAATTATTGATTTATCTAAATTTTTGCCACTCTTAAGAACGTGTTTGTTTTTGATGCTTCGCTACACTTTAAAAAAGTGACAAACAAAACAGTTATCCTATAAAAAAAAAAGATTTTTTTTTTCATTCTTTTTCCTTCTTCCAGTGTTCCACTAATACGGCTTCGTGATCATTGGCTTTCTAAATATAGTTATCCTATTTGAAGAGACACATAGCAAGGCACTAATTTATGCTGTAGAAGCTTGAATAGTAGCATTTTAATTTTAATTACTTTGTAAAGGCTAAAAAATAATCCACAGAATAGTGCCAAGTAGAGCAGAAACTTTATCTGAGCGTTCCATCGTGCATGGGCAAAAAAAAAAACCCAAAACGATCTCCTAAAGCTAAGCACTTAGACACGGCTATGTTTGGTTGTCTTGCTAACGGACATAGTTCTCAAGGACTGTCCAGTTTTCCCTTTGAAAACATATATATGACTATAAATATAGATATACATGACTATAGTATATACCGTATGTTTGCCACTCTAAGGTTGTTCATTAGGCCTGAGCTACATTTGAGCTTACAAAAAAATGGTCAGTTTTGCGGTGATGTAGCTGTAAAAGAAGAATGATACCTACTGATCGAATATGAGAATCCAAAACCCATATATATTGGCCCAGAGAGAATTTTCTTGACACAGAATTCATTTGCAGTGCTAGTTACTGCAGGGGTCCCAGTTCAGTATTGTGATGCAGTAATGAGACAGTGTGATGCAATGATAAAAGTACTGTGAACAAATATCCAAAATACTATGAAAGCATGGCAGAAGTTATGATTAGACACATAGTGTCCATATTTAGAGGCACTCGCTAAAGATCAAAATGTTTTGATTCCTTCAGTTGCATATAAAGGTAGTGTCCTGCATAGGCATCCTGCTTATCTGATTTACGTGCTGCTCATTTTGCTGTCCAAAAGGCAAGCACAATTTTTTGTTCATGTGATTCATCCAGAGTGTGGGTAGCTACAAGAGATAGAAATCTTGCAGAACTGTTAACAACTTCTTTTTTTCCACAATTGGTGCACAAGTCTGCCGAATAGCGCTGACACTTAATACACTCAAATTGTGAAGGAGATTTTAATCCTCACAAGAGCTCATCTTTTCACTCTCAGCCTCTGGCTCTCCTGTGTGGGGAAGAGATATATTCAACAAGGCTGGTCGGAGAGGTTGGCTTAGTATCCGACTCCAGTCCCTGAGGTGGGTGCTAATGGGTTGAAATACGTAAGTACCTTGCATTCAAGTGTAGGACTTGCTTGTTTAGTTCAATGAATCACCCTTTGTTGGAAAACAAGCACTTAACCAGACAGCAAAATATCTTAAATGTTGATGAAATCTGCTATAATCCAGTGAGATTTTTTTTCTTGACAACAGCTTTTTCTTATTACAAAAATATTTTTATTTGGGACATTGATAAAATCACTCCTGTGAGGTCTGCTCTCCAGCATCATTCTACTTGTCTTCCCTAATGGCCACATTCCTGTCCTCTCTTATTGAGGTGTCTGTATTTATGGGTTATCTCATGACATTTCATGCACTTTCCAGCTTTAGCATTTGGTTCATAGTTAAAAGTTTGAGTGTGAATTCTGCATAATGGAGCTGGCTAGTGGGAAGCGTGACCTTTGCAAACTTAAGAAAGGCCTCTGGCAAGGAATCTCTAATAAAAAGTATCTCCGAAGTTCCATAGGTTCTTGTGCCCAAGGCAAGACTGAGCATCATTAAATTATTGAAAGGCAAGGAACAAAATATAGGTACAGATAACATTGAGTGGAATTGAAATGTAGTTAAAAAAAAATGGCTGTTAAATTGATTTTACTTGTGAGGCTTATTGAATAAATAGCACATTTCTAAAAGATAGCATCGACTGAGGAGCTCTTTGCAGCTCTTTTTTTTTTTGTTATTTTGCTTATTTTCTTCTTCTTTGAAGTATTCTGCTAGCACTCTTGGAAGTGATAAAAGCACTGGGTTGTAATTGTGAGCTTTTGTTTTTATTCAGTGGCTGTATAACACGCCTGCTCGGTGCAGGCTGCTATTATATGTGGAGACACATGCTCTACCCCAGTACATGCCAAGAGCCACATTCTCAGCAGTGCTCTCATTGCCACAAACCACAGATTTCCTCGATCATATTGGTACTGGGGTTAATGTACAGATTCTCAGTGACTTCAGTAAGATTGCTGTGCTTTTACTATAGGTAAAGCAGCTGAAATGATGAATGGATATCCAGAATCATCCTTCCCTCCTCATCCTAAACTGAATAATGCCATATGCATCTTGGAATGTCAGTGATGAAAACATTGCTCAGATTACATTGGATTTAATAAACGTTATCTAATTAAAACTTAACACTCTCCTTAGAAAGCCTTGCATGTAGTGCACAGAACCCCTAGAAAGGCAGGTGGTAGATGTTTCTCCCATGATAAGTGGACAAGTTTCTCTAAACTCTGGGTGTCAGGAGCCTGACCTTTCTTGATTGAAATTTCATGACTAAAAATGAATTGGTTTCTGTTGTGGAACATGGGACTAGATGGGCATGAACTAGCTGCAGCATTAGGAACTACATTGGAGGGCATGGTATTTGGATATGATGTGTGTGAATAGCAAAGGATCTGCTGTTAGCTATTTCAAATATTGTGTAAGCTCTAGGGATAAAGCCTAATTAAATATCCATAGGTTATGTAAAGCCTAATTAAATATCCATAGGTTATGCAGTGCCTTGCATTCTTGTTTCCTAGAGCGTGACCAGGGATCTTGCCCGCTACCCAAATGTGAATAAATATAATCATCACCATTATCATCATGGATTTTCTGCTTAGCTTACTCAGTCCTCAGTTCTGAGAGCCACTTGGACTACAATGGCTTGAGTGAGAAGTATGGAAAGTGGCTCTTAGGGCTCCAGACACGATTCATTTGTAACACGGCTATTTAAGTTGCTCTACTTGTACTGCATCTCACCGTTTCTTTGAAGGAACAAGTTGTTATGGCTGCCAAAAAGTTTTCTGGAAATAATACAGATAAGCTAATACTCGTCATACAAAAATCCAATGTTTATAATAGCGGAAAAGCATTCATATTTATATTCCACATTTTACTTATACACAGCGGATAGAATTGATTTCATACTGGAGTCAGCGCTTTAGCCGCGCTATCTTCCCTCTTGCAGGGAGAAAAAGTATTTTAATGGAAGCAGATACTCTTATTCTCTTACAGGGGATTTGTTATATTAGTTTCAATTTAGGAAAAAAGCAAACGAGTGACATCAAAATACAAGCAAACCTGTAGCCAGATAAAGGCCTCTGTGCATAATGCCATCAGTAATGGGAAAAACGTGACCACGTATTTGAGTTGTGAAACATACATCATGTCCCAGAGATAGTTAAAAATACATAATAAATTCTCCCCTGGAGGGGCTTGTAAGTGGAGCCCTAGCAGGAGTGCGTCAGGGGTCCTTATGCAAAATGATTTTATAATGGCTGAGGAAGAAATTATTTATTAGTTCATCAGACATAAAGGAATAGTTAATGATAGCATTCATTATAATCTTTATTGTGTCACATAATTAGCAACACTGCTTCCATGTGAATGCAGTAGCAGAGCACGACAGGTAGAGGAGAACAAATAAATATGATTTATAATAATATTTAAAAAGTACATTTTCCCATCAAAAGTAATGTATGCTAGTAGAGAGAGTCAATGTATTTAGCAGAGATTTCAGAGGCTGATCCCCAAATACCTCCTCTTGCTGTGTGTTGCCTCATGCCTGCATGAGCATTGCAGGGAGGGAGCAGAGGGAGCATGAGAGCTGTCCCACCCTCTGCTCTAGTGTGAGAGGAAACAAATTAATTGAGGCTTGCATACCCAGGCTTATCAGGAGTGCTTCCAGGGGCCTGCCGCCCTAGGGTACGTGTTCTGTTCAGCAGATGATCTCTGCTCTAATGTTGGCTGTCACCAGTGGTTCGCACTGTGATTTTGCAAGAACTAAAGTTATTTGAAATGAAGGGCTTTTTGCTCAGGCTGGAGAAAGAGAGGAATTTCCATTCACTCTGAACAAAGGGTGGATGTTAGCACTGCCCTGCAACAAATCTTCCCTATGGGACAGAGAGGGAACTGCAAGGAATGGAAGATAAGAGAAAATGATGTCAATGTTATTTATAATCCTCTGTCGTTCATGAAGGAGGATGATCCAGATCTCCTCCCTTATTTTCCCTCTTTACGCATTATTTAACCCCTTTGCTTTTTTTTTTTCAATGAAATCGAATGTATTCCCCAACTGCACTGACACTGTGAAGGTTGCAGGGTTAAAAAGGTGCAGTATTTATAGAACATC
Organism: Aquila spilogaster; assembly: GCA_024606505.1. NCBI lineage: Eukaryota > Metazoa > Chordata > Aves > Accipitriformes > Accipitridae > Aquila > Aquila spilogaster. The sequence continues at coordinate 4,688,180 of JANHGO010000002.1, forward strand.
TTATGATTTTTCTCTTATTCTGGACATTGGGTTTCTTTTCATGGTATTAGATGCTGTGTGCAATTCTGCACAGTTAATTTGCAGTTAATTTGTTGCATTTTAGAGATAAATTAATTGTTTTTTAACTGTAGGTTATACTTAGCATCCTTGACTATGGGTTGTGCATGACAATGGATTGCACTTATGCTACAAGATGACTAACAGTGTATCCTTCTCACTTAATCAGAGCATAAATGAATAGAGAACTCAAATTGTGTCTTTACATAAAAATGAATATGTATTTGGATTTTATATACTCCATACATCCACATTTTTGGGATAAAGAGGACTTAGACACAACCCGAACCCAGTGGAAACACTCTCACTGGTTTCAGAATCTTTGAAGGAGAATTTAAATGAATTTAGGAAGATATTAACTTTGTTTCAGAGATGAATGGGATTAAGAGGTCAAACTGGAAAGTAACAGAGCAGAATGCAGCCTGAACCTGACAGACCAATCGGTTGTTTTCATAGATTTTTAAGCAAGAAGGTGCCATTATAAACATCTTTTCTGACCTCCTGGGTATTGCAAGCCAGGAAATTTAATCCACGATTCCTGCATTAGAGGAAACTACTCTGTTCTGTTTCATAAAATGGCTGTCTTGTTTGTTTTGCCGGGTAATATTTTACTTCCTCAGGGTGTAGAATATCAGCCATTAGAAGCCACTCTTGGCTTAGTGTTCTGTAGATTTATTTTGAACATTTTGATATGTATTATATAAGCAAAGGCTTCATCAAACAAAAACTTCTGAAAACAGCATAGTCACTGCAAATTCCATTCTATCACTGCACAGAGCTTATCTATTTTACTTCATTTTTTTCCTCTTACAGAGAGCTTTCTTTTATCTCCAGAGGCTGATCCCACTTAGACCCCTCCTATGCCTGGTTTTGCCATAAATCCAGAATGATAATCCCCACTGTGCTGAAATATTCACAAGAGGAGTATCACTGCTATTATTTAAGGAATGTCACTAAAAAGAAGACATGGAAATGCGTGGAGCTCAAGTCTCAGGTAAGGCTCGCTTGGGAAAGAAATGCATCTTCAGAAAACCACTTCCAGCTCAGGAAACAGGAGGTCAGAGTTCTGGCCAGAAGTCAGAGGGTAAAATAGGTGGAAGAAATTGCTGAGAAAGGTGCTTTGTAAGAGCCTCACAGTCATTATAAACGCACGAGTGTGCTTTCCATGTACAGAAAAACTCCTGACAGTTTCTGTGCGTAGGGGCACAACTTCAGTGACTGTATTTGTATCCTCCCATTTGCAGCGAGAGAGACACAGTCTCTGAGAAGAATTTAGGCAATTGGATGATTTTGTTTAATCACAGTGTATTTAGACATCAAGAGATTTTCTTTAGATAAAAACCATGTAAAATCATGTCTGATAGATGGTATACAGTATATTACCAAAGAGTTACAAATAGGTAATTCCCGGGATAAATACCTCAGTTTCCTTCTTCAGTCCCTAGCTGCAGTGCTGCAACAAAGCTACTCTTCTAGATAACAGACTTCCTAAGCTGTTTTGCAGATATCACATAGTAGAGCTTTAGTCTTTAACATCTATTTCAGATGCTCAGGTTGCTTTTAAAACTTCTGTGGATTTGAAATAACATCACCTCTTGTGGTACTATTGGCTTGGCTGCTTAACTGCTGTGTTCAAACATTGTGTTTTAAGCAATCTCATTTGCTCTGCCCATGCTCACGGAAGCCCTTTCTTCTGTGGCATTTCTGCAATCACTGCTTTATCTTAACTATAATAGTAAGTAATTTGTGAAGGATGTTGAAGTGGAAAAATAAAGTAAAAAGAAAAATCCCACATAAGTGTATTACCAGATAGCCCCACTATTGGTTGTATTATCAAACATTAACTGTGTTGGATTTTTAAATAAGCATTTCACGCCAAACAATATATTTAGCTCACTCCAAAATGTGTATCAAAACAAAGAGGCAGATCCTGTGAGGAAAGAATAAAAAATACTAGATAACATGACTTTGTTTCATGTGGAATAAACCAAATAGATATAGAGTGAGAACTCGAAATCCCTAAGAAATAGCGGTTATATGTTTGAATTTACAATACTTTCACAGAAGTCAGCAGCTGGCTTTCCTGGGACAGTGCCAAGAGCCCCAGGCAGAATGCTAGCTGCAGGAGATGCTCCATGTCTTTCAGATCCAAGAGTGTAACTACACAGAACTACTAGCTCTTGGTTAGGAATCCTTTCTATACATCCCTACCTCCTAACTAAATATCCTCTTAAAATCCCTCATGCTTACAAGGTGGTGAGGTGTTGTTCCTTCAGTTGCTATAAGAGCATTCAGATATCCATGGTAGCTGGGGTTGCTTATTAAAAATAATTTTGTAAAGGCAGTAGATCTTTTAGACTGATTTGATAGTATAAAATCATAGAAACATAGAAGGACTTTGGTTGGAAGGGACCTTAAAGATTGTCTAATTTTACCTTCACTGCCATGGACAGAGTTATCACCCACTAGATCAGACTGTGGTCCCATCCAACCTGACCTTGAATGCCACCAAAGATGGGACATCCATTTGTTCCAGCACCTCACCATGCTCTGAGTAAAGAATTTCTTCCTAACGTCTAACCTAAATTTCCCCTCCTTAGTTTAAACTCATTCCCCTTTGTCTTATTGCTATTAGACCTTCTAATGCATGTAAAATTGTTCTTCAAGAAAGACATTAAACAATACCTTTAGGTTATTTTTTCTTTTTACTTCCTGTAAATGGGGAAGTACTAGTTACACACTGTTATTTTACCATATCTATGCATAAGAGAATTAATTGGCTTGAGAATCCCCAAACAGCTGGATTTGCATGATTAGAGACTGGATAACATACAGATTTGCTGGTGTTAAGTTGCATGCAGAGGTCACTCAAACCATAGCATGTTACTAAAAATCCAGAAATAGATTAGCATTACCACATGGGAGGACTGGCGATAGAATCTCACAGTATTCTGCTCGAGTAACTACGAGCTTTAGTGTCCAATTTTCCTATTTTTTTCTCTGGAAGCAGTTTATGAATTATGATGTTGGTAAAAATCTGAAATGAAATTTTGAGATTTTAAAAGGGAATTTTTGGGAGTTACGGTGGTTTTAAAAAATGCGAGCCTGCAATAGACAGACTGACTTGACTCCGAGGAGCTCTGATGTTGACATCAGCAGGAGCAAACAGGCAGCAGCAAGTGTTGAGCTGCATGCCTGCACTACTAATATCACCAGTTAAAACTAATGGTGTGGCAAAGGTAGCAATGAAAAGGTAAAGGGCCATCCAGATTCCCAAATCTGAATGTGTAAATTTAGCAGAACAGTTATCCTGAGTTCTCCTTTGTTCGAAATAAGTGAAAACTACAAACACTAAATGTACCTCTGAAGAAAGGCAGGACCAGTTCCCTTTTGGAGAAAGGTTATATTTCAGCATAAAATCCAGCAAGTGGGAGTAAAGCTCATTACCTTCAGGGCACGTAAGAACATTGAATGGCTCAGGAATCCAAGTGTAGTCCATGTGCTGGTTTAGCTACACTGCATTTCCCAATCAAAGCACACTGGAAATCCATATATTTAATGTTTGAACATTAGTTTTTGATCTATTTTGTTTCATGGAGGAGCTAAACAAAGGAAACGAGGGAAAAGGAGGATGGCAACCCTTAGAGCCTGTAGAGGCAGACAGCTGTTGGCTATCAAGGGAGAGAATAAGCACCTACATGTCCTTCAGTGTATTTATTTCTTAAGATATCTGTCTTCTCACGAGGCTCATGGGGCAGAGGTGTTTTGGAACACTTTGGTGGGCTCTAATCTTGCCTAAGCAATCGGTGTTGTTAGCACGCTGTGAGTGTGTTTATTCTGCTCTTGCACTCCTCTTTTCAGTCCTCCACAACTATTCGCTGAGTGCATTTCAGAAGTGTGACAAATCATTGCTACGTATGAATTTTAAAATAGAGTTTTGTATTATATTTGGAAACCAGAAATGAGAGAGAAACATGAATGACTAAATCCTCAGTGCTCCTGAGTTCACAGAGTGTGCTCCATTCCTGTTTTAGATGCAGGTGTGTTTGGGAAGAGACATCCACAGATCTGGGGACCTCACCCTAAGAAACCTGGAGGGCCAGGGAAGTGTAAGCCTGGCTGACACAATGAAATACCCAATGAAGGGTGAGCTCTGTGTGTTTTACTTCTGGCTTATGTGTTCAGGTGAGTTAATAAAAACTCATTTCAGTTAATCTACATCCGTTGGGTATTGTCTGTGTGTCTTTGGGACTGAGTGATGCTTTGGTCATGTCTGGGCTATGCTAGCAGAGCTTAAAGCTTCTACTGTCCATGAATTAGAAGAATCAATCTCTTTGAACACATTTTAAATTGATCCTTGATTCGACCACATAGCTCTTGGATAAGGTACCCTACTATTAGTCAATTTGACTTGGAAAGATGATGATCCAAATTAAAATGGAAACCTGACCTATATTGAGCAGCTGCAGTCTGCAGAGCGATTTTATTATTGTTATTATTGTTATTAGCGTGCAGCTCTGTTTGTGAAGTCCTTGCTGTGAATACTAATATCTGTGCCCAGGGCTGTGTCCAGAATCCCTAACTCAGGCATTTGCATTAACGATCAGCAGCCTGTAATATGGCCTTAATCCTGGCTTCAAATGACTCAGAATCTCCAGCACAAAGTACTTCTGTTTCCCCTGCTTATAAGAATTTACCAAAGACTAACAGTTACATGAAAACTGCCTGGTAGCTTGGGGGGACTGATTTTCCTGCATCAATTGCCCTGTCAGTTTTAATTGTAGTTTGAAGTCACCACAAATGCTTTGAAAAAGTACAGGTTATGGGTAAGGTCCTGCGTTCCCAAGGGCAGGGGTTGCATTCGGACACCTGGCTGGCAAGGGTGGCATCTTGTGTGCCTGCCAGTGCGCAGACAGTGTGGCATAACTCTGCGCATCTCTGGGTTTCTGCAGGACTGGCACAACCTTTGCACAAGTGACAATTAAGGAAACGTATGGGATGCTTTGCACGTAATTACTGATTTTGATTAATTTTAAGCCAAATTTCAGTAATTTATGTGAGTATGGAAGAGGTGAAGCCTTACTGATATATCTCAGGTGTTCTTTCTGTATTTCTTACCCTTGGAGGACAAGTGTGTTTAGTCTTATATTCCAATAATTACCTGCATTATTAACAAGAGAAACCAATACATCCTAGATGTCAAGTATCTCCTGATTTCAGTCTCTCTCACACATGCAGTTTTATGACCAAATACCATTTCTAAATTCAGCAGATTTTAGCCAATAATTAAATTTTCATGGCTAAATTATAACTAGTCTCTTCCCCTTATCCCTTGCCAAAGAAGATTTGTAATGGGAAAATTGACAAGTCAGGACACTTACAAATTTATATCTGAAAGCTCCATTGTGCCAGCTTCTTCAGAGCAGACTTAATGTGATTGCCTTGTCAGCTGCATCAATAATAGAGGGCGAAGATCAATCTGTAATGAAGGCAGATGAGATAACTTTTCTAAGTGTAGAACTGTGATTCTTCCCTGGTAACTAGGAGCTGCAATTACAGTGGTCATGCTGGGTATTGCTCTTCAAATGCCCTGTAGACTTGTAGTTTGAAATAGCCAATGACAAATAAAATTCAACTACCATAGCAACACATTATACTCATGAAGGCTTGCAAACCGACGAGGTCATATTTTGGTGTTTTAGAATGAAACTTTTACCTCTGAAGTATAAAACGCACATCATTATGTCTTTCTTTCCATATTTCTAACAGAAATCTACTAGTGCAGGCGTATATTTTTAGGAGGAAAAAAAACGATTGTAAATCTATCATTGAAAGTTATTGATATCTTTCTTTTTTTTCTGAGAAAATTCCATATTTCTAATGAAAAATAATTGTTTTTTCTTTTAATGTGGTCTGCACTGTGACCAGCCACTTGGGTGGCTGCTCTGCTGCAGAGCTGCGAGTCATGGAGGAGACGGCCCAGGAGAAGGAGACTGAGCAGGAGCTGGGAAACGCATTCTCTATAGGAGTCTTTCCTCCAGAAAAGTTTCCATTTGGGACACCAGAAATACTTCTTTGGAAGGTTGGAAGGTTTAACTTTTCATTTCTGCTCTCTAAAATCCTGTTCAAGTTCTGTGTCATATAAACTTGTTTGTGTGAGCTATAAGATCTTGAAGGAAATAATTAAGCACTTGAAAACCTGGTGCTATGTTCTTGTCCTAACATGGTAGACCTTTGGGTTCGGCTGCATGATTTTTTTTTCTTAATTTGCTTTTGGGGTGGTTTTGTTTGTTTGTTTTTGATAAGGCGGAACATCTTTAACAATAAAGACACCTTGCAGTTTTAAATCATGCCACCTTTTCTTCTGAAGATTCCCACCGTTTGATAAGCAATAGTTTTGGAAGAACCACTCCAGTGTGCCTGAAAGCTGAAGCCAATGATTTTTCTTTAGGAGAACCTACAAAGCAGAATGAAAAGAGAAGACTTAGGGCCACTGCCTGCTCCTCCCGTCATGACAGATGAGGGATCACATTAACATGAAGCAGCTTGTAACTTAATAACAGATGCAGCTCTTTATTTTTTTTTCCCTTAATCTCCTGAAGTACATCCTCACATGATACTTTTTCCAACAATTTTCTTAGAGTTCTACTACTTATTGCTGATTACCCTCTTTTGGATTTGTCTTTTGCACCACGAGGGTGTAAGCAAACTACTCTGGGATTTAGATGAGCTGTCAAATAATAACAATGAACATTAAAAGCAAATTGCTGAGACACCATGAGGCACAAGTTGGAGGTGATCTCCATAAACAAGTCAGAAAATGTTATCAAAAAAGTAATGCATTCGGTTAACTGAGGCTCAGTTGATGGAAGTCTGAGTGATTTTAGGGAGAAACAACCACATCCATCAACTTGTTTTGAATGAATGATTTATCTGTTTGGATTTGGAAGCACAGCCCTTTGCATTTGAACAATTCACTTCTTATTTCCCTTATGATGAAAAGTGATTTTAAAAGTCAACCTTCAGAAAATCATGGTATTAAAATGATACAGGTTCACTGCCTTCATCTCTTGTGAGCTTTTAGTCCAGCATGTCTGAGCAGTGCTCCCACCGCTACTATATTGCACACCTTTATTTTAAGGTGCTGCTGTGAGCTCCCCACCGCCTTCATGAAGCTCACACCTCAGCAGCCAGACCCTTACAGCAACACTAGGTAGTGTCTTTCAGTTTGACTTCTGGGAGAGATACTCATCCGGTGTAGATGTCACATCTAGGGGGAGCATCTCTGGGTGCAGAAATGATCTGCAATTGAGCGCTGCTGGGTGAAAGTGGTTTCTAGATGAAATTAATCTCTTATTGAATGAGGGAAACATTCAAAACTATTATTGCTTAAATGGAATATTGCAGCCTGATGCTGAACTTCAGCGATGGGAAAGGCAGTAATGAGAACTGTCTTAGCATTCCCTGTGCCTGCCTTGGAGAGGGAGCAGCTAGCTAGGGCACCTTGGAAGGCAATAAAAGCAAATTAGTTGATGAAATTGTTCTCTGTAGTGTGCAACACAATTTTTTTCTTCAGCAGTGAGTCTGCATTAGGGAGGAAAGAATGCCTGAAAATAATGTTAGTCCTACTCACATCAACATAGGAGAGGTTTTTCCAGGCAACGTCTCTAAGTCTGACTTCTGGAAGAGATCTTCTTCAGCATGCACTGATGAGTGCAACAGGGCTAGCTGAGGGCTGAACTTTTGTTCTACAGAAATTGCCAAGACCTGGGGCTAAAGCCTTTGCAGCAGCAAAGGTCAATTAGAGGCAATGATCTCTTCTAAACCCCCCTCTAAAATCAGTAGTCTGGAGGAGGACAAGAGGTTAATTGTTGCAAACAAGTAATAACAGAGTAATAAATGCTGATAGTGAAGTAAGTGTGTACTTCCCCACCCATGCTTAATTGTGTGTAGTCCCTGCAGACAATGTCATGTGCTTTTGGTTCTGCATCTGTCCTACAAAACTCCACTAGTGTATTTAAAATTCTTGATTGTAGCTTGGAGGCCAGTGATGATGGGCAGGGTAGAAGAGAGGAGCTCAATTCCCCACTGAAAGAAGGGATTGTATAGAAGGCTTTGGGTTTGTGGACAGCCAATCTGAGCCTAGCTGGGTGTTGCTGTAAAGCTGGTTGATCTCACCTAGGATCGGATCTAGAAGGCTATCAGTGTCAAACGTGGTGTAACGTCTAGTGGATTAGACAGTAAGCCCCTTCTGCTGCACATATTTCTTCCAGGGCATAAGAAATCAAAGTAAAGTTGACCATTTTTCCTGTTATCATTCTACAATATAACTGTAACAAAATATTTCCATTACAAGTGTATCTTTCTTATGGACTGGCAGGGAAATAATGGGTATGACTTGCAGAACTTTCCATTTTTTGTTGGGGATGCGATGAAAATTGAGCTACATTGAAATGCGGTGTGGTATTTTCTCTTATGAGAAGAGGCTGAGACACCTGGGGCTGTTCAGCCTTGAAAAAAGAAGACTGAGGGGGGACCTGATCTATGTGTACAAATATCTAAGGTGTGCGAGGCAAAGGGATGAGGACGGACTCTTCTCAGTGGTGCATGGTGATAGGGCAAGGGGCAATGGTCAGAAACTGATGCATAGAAGTTCCGAACAAATGTGCATGGGAACTTCTTAACAGTAAGGGTGACGGAGCACTGGAACAGGCTGCCCAGAGAGATTGTGGAGTCTCCTTGTCTGGAGATATTCAAGACCCGCCTGGACGCCTACCTGTGCAACCTGGTCTA